>JAMLFY010000237.1:0-49467 GCA_030441495.1 Dalbergia oliveri
ATATATATATATATATGTGCATATCAAATGAAAGGGGTTATTTATTATGAGGACGAGAGGTATGAGTCATATACATGAATGACCAAGAATGAAAAGTTAATTAATGATCACATAATTATTTTAAAAGTCACATTTGTTATATTTCAATCTTGATAATTTATATAAGATTTCCTGATAAAGATTTAGATTTATTCATATATATATATATATATATATATATCATTCTCATATAGAGAGTGAGAGAGAGAGAGAGAGAGGAGGATAAAGTGAAATATATGGTTAATTGTGAGAGAAAAAAAACATAATAAATCTATAATTTTAGACTTTTAATCTTCAAAAGATTTTTCGTTGTAACACATAAATCCATAAACAGAAAATTGTATGAATATTGAACTCTAAAGCATTAATATATTAAAAGCCAATTTGTTTGATGGACTAAAGATTCATATGTTAAAAACCAATTCTTTAGAAACTAATGTGTATATAATTTTTCTGTCAGAAGAATAAATATATTTGATGAAAAAAATTTGAGAACTAAAATACATATTTAATCTTTTTAAGGACTAGTTGGAGTGTTACAAATAAAATCTTTTTAGAGAATGAAGTGTAGATTATTTATTAATTTTTTATTTTCCGTAATTTTCTCTTTCATTTTTTTTTAAATGAAACTCTCTTGCTCAATATGTAATTTTTGTGTGAGTAATATTATTGGTACATATTAATTACAGACCTCCTCAATTAGTAAATATCACAGAAAGAAAAAGACAGAGAAAACATTTGGTAGCATTGGAACCAATGCTTATTCCATTTATCTCTTTACAAATAGAGTAATGCTACATATTTAAAAAATATATATAGATTTTTTGACAAATCATGATAATTGTTGAATGAAATAAAGTAATATAACCCATTAATTTCTTTAAAAATTAATAATTATGTCACAACATTCTTAATACAAAATTTCGGATAAGTTTCTAATTGCCGATCATTTTTCTTACAAATAATATTACTTATGGGAAGCATTTGTATGACTATAGCTACTTTATAAATGGCAAAGGAAAATGTAACTATCATTACTTTTTAACGACAAAGCAAAGAAATCTCAGCAGTTTTGTTTGGTTCACGACTTCACCTGTTCACCCTATAAATACCATCCCACGCGTATATTCTCCAACATGTCGCCGAATATATCAAATTTTCACAAGGCATATTGGTTTGTTCATTTTTATGTTAAGATGGGAAGTACAACAACAACAACAACAACACAATATGATCTAATGCGCTCGAATCTTTTATCTAATTAATGGCCACGGTTTGATTTCAGAAAAGAAATAACTGAAAGGGATGGCTAGGGTGCCTCTTTAGATTACAAATTTATTTCAATTAGGGAATTTAACTCAAAGAATGAAATGTTACCTACTACTATAATAAGATATGTCTAAGAATATATTCAATGCATGAATGTTCCAGATGTCTAGACTCTCAATTGGTGGTTGAGTCCATAACTCCAGCTGCGACAATGAACGTTTTAGCTTTCACGAAACAAGATTAACTTGGATCATCGAGTCTCAACCACAGGCTTCTTTACAAAGTACAAAGAAAAAGAATATAGAAGTTATTGGAAGGCATCTCATGCCAGACGTATAGGAAAGGGAAGAACATATGGCAAATCAAGCATTGTCTCCTTCCCAAGATAATATTTGGAATGACCAGAATCCGGGAATATTTTTATTTGAAACAATTTGGATTAATTTGATTTACAAGTTAAATCTTATATTTGAAATGATTAATTAGAATAAGAATTGAATTGATTTATAAATCAATTCTTACATTTAAAATATGTTAGATTGTGCTTGAAAAGATTAAAATAGGAATTGATGAATTGATTTGATTTGTTTTTAAGTTTTAAAATTAAATTAGTTTCACTCAAATCTTATCAAGTTTGGTAGAATTTAAAAAACAAATGAAGTAGATTCAATGAATTTATAAATAATCATTTCTTGTTTTTTTTAATAAATATCAAGACATAAGAACTTTGGCTTTTCTCATTTTTTTTAAGTTCTGTTGCTTTAGAATTCCTTTCATGCATTTCGGGCCAATATTTATACTGATTTATGTATGTTTCTTCTTTTTTTTATGGTTATTTTGTAACTTTCAGTTGAGATTTAGCATAAAGTCCTATATCGAGAAGAAGCGGAAGTCTTACAAAAGTGTTGATATATAAATATGACCTTTGGTTATTTAGTTTAGCCATACCCCAAGAATAAGAGTGATACATTGTATGGGTAGTTTTTATGAGTTGTCTATATGATGAAATATTTTGTAAGCATGATTTACAATCTCAATTGCACAAAATTACAAATAGTAAAAGATTTTGAATTAAACTCCGCTACATGGATATATGTAGATTGGAGGGACCAAATCATGTTAAAGTGTTTATGTTTTGTCTCATTTATACGTTTTCTTTCTTGCATAGTTTTCTTTAGTGAGAGAATATTTAGTTTTTATATTTCTTTTACTTTTACGGTTCAACAAGTGGTATTAGAGCCTGCTGTTAGGTCAGTTGGGCTTGATCAAGTATTGGAGAGAATAATAGTTTTTCAATCTATGCGTGAGGTCCCTTATGTCGAAAGTCTTTCAAGTAATAATGTGGAGGTTAGGGAGTGTGTTCTATCAGGCTGACAATAGAAATAAAGAAAACTTGTGTCAAAAATCTTATTGGTGACGTGGAGGCATGTTTCATGTGTAATGACAGGACAAGTGAAGAGAACATGTATGACTCTTGTTTACATCATTTAATAGTTGAGAAATACAAGATTTTTACAAGAAAATTGTTTGTGGAACAAGTTGCTGCAACCAACTTGTCGGGTAGGCCTCCTGATTAGGGGAGAATCTATTGGGATTTAACCCAACGTCAAACATTGAGAAGAAGTGGAAACCTTACAAGAGTATTGGCATATAAATATGACATTTTTGTTGTTGTTGGGTTTAGCCATGCTCCAAAAGTGAGAGTGATTCATTGTATGAGTAGTTTTTGTAAACATGGGATGTAATATATTGTAAGGATAATTTACAATTTCAATCATACAAAAGTTATAGATAGTTAAAGATTTTGGAATTCCTTATAAGAGTTGCGAATATAGGTTAAAGAGGTTGAACCACGTCAAAGTTTATGGATTTTGTCTCATTTATGTTTTTTTTCTTTCTTGGGTTGTTTCTTTTGTGAGAGAAGTTTTTTTTTTTCTGTATTTCTTTTATTTTGGCTACCCAAACCGGTTCTAATATGGTCCACTACGCTTGATAGAGATGAACATGATCAATTTGATCCCAATAATTTAGCGACGCATTTTTTTTATGCAAGATACAGTTCACTTTTTTTTTTCTTGCATCAAAATTTTAAAATTAATGAGATTTAAACTTATGATGAATTCATTTAAGATATAGTTTAATTAAACAAAACAAAGGGAGATATTAATTAATATTACAAATTATTTTGTGTTTTGAAGAAGCCACAAATCTTATTTCAAAAAAGAAAGATAGTACGAAAGGAAGCTACATTTTGATATCTGGAACTTGCAGATGAGTTGTCTTTATGATATTCTTTTTGGGTATCAACTATTTAGAAATAAAAAATTAAAGAAGAAATTAAAATAAAAGGACTTTAAAGCTGGATGGAGATTTATCTTATTCCTTAGGAATAAACCTATCTACTAGTGGACTGAACTACCTATCCTAGATAACAACTGGCTATAGCTTTTAAGTGGCATGCCAAAGAGCCTACATGAAAAAGTTCGACCAAAGCATGAGCCTCAAAGAAAGTGGAAGCAAGAACAAATTGGAGGATTGAAATCAGATTTGGGGCCATCAAAACTTTGATATGTCATGTCCTTCTCAAAATTTCGCTTCCTATAACTAAGAAGTATAAGTAAGACAAAGAAGTGATTATCTGATTGATTCTGAACTAGAAATACTTTATCTTGGAAGAGTATGATCGTATCTAGCTAAATTATACGTAACTGCAATTTTACCGATCATTTTTAATATTTTTGTTACTCAAATAATAAGGAAAATGAAATATCATTTTCAATCAGTTTCCCTACCCTACAAATGAATTATATATGAATGAATTTTAGTAGCATCGTTTTCAAGTTGTTTTCAATGTGTATCCGTTTTCACACTTCAATAAATGCTCATCAACTTTGCGAATGAATATATATCTTAAAAGGAAATATATTTTTTGTGTGGAAAAAAGTAATATTTATTGAATATGCTCGCAATCTGAGTGGCAAAAAGAGATCATAATTAAAATCAATGCAAAAGAAAATAAGAAACAAGATGATGAGAGGTTAAATAATAAGTTTTACATTTCTATTTGAACGTTTGAAATTTACCAAATTAAAAATTTTATAATACTCATAAAAACAAATAATTTTTTTTAAGTGAATGAATAAAATTATTTTTTATTAACCACATGAGAATTCTCAGATCCTTTCTCTCATTTTAGGAAATTTCTATACAAGGGAAGGTATAAATAAAACACTATTCTGCCCCCGTCAAAGAGCCTCTCATCATGTCAATTGTTTCTGTTGAGAAACAACGTCTAGCTCAATATTTGAAAGAGTAGAAAGAAATTGATAGATTTAAATTTTATTATATGATTTCAGTTGTGATAGGTTTATGATGGCAACAGAGGCTACTTATATGGATGCAATTATAACGTAAGAGGAAAGGGGTATGTTATTAAGTGTATACAGTATAATATAATATTCTAGAAAAAAAAACTCGAATGGTATATTTCGTTCAGGAGTAATCTTCATATAAACAGAATAACAAACTTTTGGCTATTCATGTGACTGAGTAATCTCCATATATCTACTCCAATAGTTTTCATATAAAAGTTTCAATGATCGGTCGATCTTTAAAATAGAACCATCCAATTTGGATGACTTTTTACCAAATAAATAAATAAAATAAAACCAAACCAAACCAATCTAAAACATGTACACGGTGTGCTCTCATTAAATGTGAGTTTGCATAGTCAATACATTATGTAAAATTGTCATAGTAGATGAGGATGTAATGTGTATTTTTAAAATATATATCAGCAAAAAGCCAAAAACTACAATCAAGTCCAAAGATCGCAGCAGCAAGGAGCAAAGTTAATTAAATAAAAAAAAAAGGTCCCACTCACAAGCCTGAATTTAGGAGAAATTATATATATATACCTTAAAAGGTCATGAACAATCTATAAATCTTGAGAAAATGAGGATAATGAGAATCAAACTCTAGACTTTTTGATCATATATATTCTATTATTGTATTTGTTTTTCATGATTATGAAAAGAAGGTTTAACCCACGGGAAGATGAAAAACAAAAAAATAGCTAAAAGAAACTAAACATATAGCCATAATACATAAAAATAGCTACGGTATCTATTATTATATTGTGAATAATCTTTTACAAAAAAAATTAATTGAATTATTGAGTAGAGTATAATACTAATTTGCCCCCAAGCTCATTCCCACCTCCTTCCCCTTCTCACTCTTCCACCTTTTTCATTGTTCTACCTCCCTCCCACCTTAACCATAATCTTAGTCTTCCCCCTAGCATTTTGCTCCCTGTGGAGCTTGTACGTGATTCTCGTATTGGCCTGCAGAAGCCGATCGAATGCATACACGTGTTGAAATATAGATTAAGGTGTATAATGAACTGATTTTTTTAGGAGAAACTGTAAAAAGATCAAGATCATAAATTCGTAGGGATTTAAATGCTATTATAAACCGATGTTATCACGTTCAAATTAAAGAATATAAAATAACTTGTCGTTTTACTAAGAATAAAAGTAAAATATCTATTTTCCCCAATTTTCACATTAAAAGGAAGGGTTTGTCTGTACTAAACCGAATAAAATAAAGTGCACCATAGAATAGGCGTTCAACCACATTCATTAGGTGTATCTAAATGTATGCAGAAGTGTGGAGAATTAATTTAACACACTATCTTATAAATGTGGTTAAATTTATAAGTGTTTACTCACACTTTTCAAACATTTAGCGATATTTTTTTTATGCGACTAAATATCTAGTGTGTTGCGTGTTAGGTAGCGTTTGGTAATGTAAAGAGATAGAGTAAATATAAAAACAATGAAGATCTAGACATAAATAATAAATATGTATAAGGGATTATTAAAAAAAAAATATTAATTTTCGTTTCTGGATCCCAATTGTCCCCACATTTTAGAGATATAAAAATTTTGTATTTTTATTCTTTAGGATAGAAATTATCTCACTACCAAATAAATTTGGTTCTAAATATTTTGTATTTTATTTTGAAAAAACAGTAAACAAATGCTACCTTAGTTACATGGTGTTCTGTAGCCTTATTCAAATACGAGCAAATATGTAAATTCAATAACCTCGTAGAAAGTCATGTAAGTATGTATGAGGAGTAATGTTCGTATTATAACCAGTTAAAAGTTTAAAAATACGTATGACTATTGGTAGTGAAATAATAGATCAAATTAAGTCGAATATGCTCAATTTCACAATTAGGGTGTGTATTTTGTTTATGGGTAAAAATTTGGAATAAGTTAATTTTCATGGAAGAATTTTTTATATAAAATTATATATGGAGTTAATCTATGAAAATCCTCTCCAATTTTTATCCATCAACAAAATTCACCCTTTCGAAATGAAAGTAATAGCAATTTCTCCCAACATCATCCATCCAAGGTATTCAATTTAACATTATCTGTATAGCTTTGGTTGCTATCAGGCTGATTTTCTCAATGATACTTGGGCATTGTATTCCTCCTCTCTCCTCTCCTCTCCTCTCTCCTCCCTAGAGATGCCAATTCTTTTGGTTATGTTTGTCCTACACACATTCCTTGAACCAATTGATATATAATATTAAGAGGTGACTTGATTTTTGGGTTAATGAATCCATGTTTAAGACGGAGAGGGGAAAAAGGGAAAGATTGCATGGCATGTAACATCCACACACTATTTCTTTCTAGATTACAAGCCCATATGGAGTATGGTTTTTTGCAATAGCCAACTTTTGCCATTATGTAGGGTTTAACTATAGGGTCCTACACACCGGCTTCACCAAACATGTGCATATGAAGATACAGATAAGCAGGAAATCCCTGAGTCATGACTCATAAATCCATTTGAATCAAGGCTGACTTGTCCTTTTCATGCAAAACTTCACTTCTCACTGATGTTGTGTAAGCTGAAGCTGAATAATTGAAAATGATAGTTAAGTTCACAAATTATTATATATATAGTTGGCGAAGTCTTTAATTACAAGATGTGAACCTTGGGACCATGGAAATTGACCCTAATTTTGATATGACTGGTCTTAACAGATTGAAGACAATCAATTGCAAATGAATTTCACTTCTACAACGATCTATATATTTTTTTAGAATTAAATGTATTTAAAAAGTTTAAATAATAATATAACTTAAAAGCTAAAACCTTAGGTTCTATGGTGTTTCAAATTTTTAATCACATTATGTGATGTGGTTGCAATATCGTTGTTGTGCTGTAAGTTATGACTCAATATTGCAAAAATTAGTTATAACTTAATCGCATTAGAACTGCATCAAAATCATGACGTGGCAACGAGCTTGTTTCAAGCTGTTAAAATACAAAAATTTTACGCAACATCATCAATCACAATATGCATTGTGACACCATATTATCTGCAATCTAAACACCACACATTAAATTAAACAACCACAACCATTGTTTAAAACACTGGCTTTATAAGTTTTCTATTCCACTTTTTATAGCAAAAAAGATTACAGCTAACTAGAATTATCGGATAAACTTTACTGCATCTTGGTTCCGAACAAAGCTGTACTCCAATGACATTTTTCACTTTTTTACCTTGGAATATATTCAAGTGCCGCAGTATCAAATTTTTGCCTTCCTGATTTGTTGCACCCAAGTTTTCTGTATCCTTCAACTATTCATGCGCTTCAAAACTTGTGGGCTACTTGCAATGTGTAACAACATCCACACACGTCTAAAATGCACCATTATTGTCATTTCTTTTGTCGCATAGCACCAAGTAATACAATCTATCAAAACTTTTATTAAGGGTCGTTATCATATTCCTACCTTTGTCGCCTTACAAATTTTCAAAACCCCACTTGCGTGGGCAAGAAATTTCCTTGTACTCTCACCGTACAAATTAACCACTAACACATGTTTATAGAACTAAAATATATATTATTCTCGAAATCTTCAATCAGGTGCTTTCTCTTGCCCCCTCCCCTCTCTATAAATACACATGGAAGGATGGCCACAACAAACTGCATAAGTAACACAGTATCATATTCATATCAAAGCATCTCTATCTTTTGTTCCTCTCTATTCATTTCCTTCAGTGGATGCAATATCAATTAGGAGAAGTTCTTATTAATTTCTCATCAATTAGAGGATATGGCAACTTCAAACACAAACCAGGAGAAAGTTGGGCTAATTGGCCAAGCATGGAAACGGCTAAAGGCCTTGCCAAAACTTCTTATTGAGAAGGTGCTAAACATTTGTAGGATGTCAAAACAGATAGCACAAGATGACCCTAGAAAAGTGATTCATTCACTGAAAGTTGGGCTTGCAATCTCTCTGGTGTCTCTATTCTACTTCTACCAGCCACTATATGAGAACTTTGGTCTCTCTGCAATGTGGGCTGTGATGACTGTAGTGGTAGTTTTTGAGTACACTGTAGGTAAGTATATGTGCATCTTTTAATATATCATAATAGTAACCCCGTATTTGGTTTTTGCATATATTTATTAGTTTCTTTGTTGGATTAACTATACATGAATTTTTTTTTTTTCCTTTAGGAGCCACTCTTGGAAAAGGTTTGAATAGGACATTGGCAACTCTTACAGCTGGTGCCCTTGGTGTTGGGGCTCATTACTTGGCTAGCCTAGCCGGAGATACAGCAGAACCCATATTAATTGGCTTTTTTGTCTTCCTACAGGGTAAACAAAGTAACAAAAAATATATACTATATAAAGAGCAAAGTAAAAAATTAAAAAAAAATTAATTATAAAAAATTTTGTAAAAGAAATATTAAAAATAATAAATGAAAGTAGAAAATGAGATTTTATGGTTTTCACTATTTTTATTATCCCTTTTACAAAATATTGAAAACAAAAAATACAGAAAATAAAAACTAAAACCAAACGTATTTTAATTAACTTGTAGCTATTTTTAAATCAACTGGAATTGATTTAGTAAACTATATAATGGATTGATCTTTGTTTTCTTCCTCTTTTGCAGCTGCAATAGTATCATTTATAAGGTTTTTCCCAAAATGAAGGCAAGATATGATTATGGGCTGTTGATATTTATCTTGACATTCTCCCTGATATCTGTCTCTGGCTTCCGTGATGATGAAGTATTGGAAATGGCACACAAGAGGCTGTCAACCATTGTCATTGGGGGTACAGCATGTGTGATGGTTTCAATTTTTGTTTGTCCTGTGTGGGCCGGTGAAGAGCTCCACTATTCAATTGCACTCAACTTGGAAACACTTGGTGACTCCTTAGAAGGTTAGATTTAGTGTAATTCATATGGATCATGCTCTAAATAAAGAAAGTGCACTCACTAAAAAATTGTTACATTAGTGAAAATAAAATGGATAAAGTTATATCTTCTATTTTTTTTTTCCTTTTCTTTCTTCTCTCTTTGTAGTGAGGCTTATGCCATTGTTTTGCTATATTTTGCAGCATTTACATGTGAGTATTTCATGACGTCAAAGGAAGGAGAATCTAAAGGTAGCAAGTCCATTTTGGAAGGTTATAAAAGGGTTCTTAATTCTAAAAGTGCTGAGGATTCTCTGGTGAGTAAAATTTTCCGCTAACTATATTCTTTCCCTCAAAATAGAAAATGAAAATTCTCATAATCTTCTTTACTATGCAGGCCAATTTTGCAAGATGGGAGCCAGGTCATGGCAAGTTCAGATTTCGTCACCCGTGGGACCAATATCTCAAAATTGGTGGTCTTGCTCGTCAATGTGCATATCGATTGGAAGCTCTAAATGGACACCTCAACTTTTGACATCCAAGTATATACCACGAATCTAATATATATGCATTTCATATTTTACATCCAACATGGTTTTAAATTACGGATTGCGATGTGAAAAATTATAAAAAAAAAACTTATCAAACAATTGCAATTGCCGTTGCGATGTAGTTGTGGACTCAATTTAAAACTATGCGTCAAGTAAGAAAAAAAAAACTAAATCAGCAAATTTGCATTTAAGACAATATTAAATGAAACTAATTTTAATATACTATTAGAAGGAAAAAAAATTACACTACGAATTAATAAGATCTTGTTATATATGTAGTTATTATGAAAAGTCAAATACACTTCTATTGATATGATAATAAATTATTAAATAACTATATAGAAGACTTTTACATACACATCAAACTTAAATAATCCATATTAAATTTATTGTGGGTCGTGATATGCTACCACATGCTGTATTGACACTATTATACACTGCCACCTTTGCAGGAATCAACAGAAATTCGGTGCAAGATCCAAGAAGTTTGTTTAGAAATGAGCTTGGAATCTAGCAAAGCTTTGAAGGAACTGGGATCATGTATCAGAACCATGACCAACCCATCATCTGCAAATAGCCACATTGCAGCCTCAAAAGCTGCAAGCAAAAGGCTTAAGTCATTGCTCCAATCCAGCAATTGGGAACAAACAACCCTTTTATCAGTTATACCAGTTGGGAAAGTGGCTTCACTCCTAATTGACATTGTTGACTGCACAGAGCCACTAGCAGATTCTGTGAATGATCTTGCCACCCTCACACATTTTGACATTGTAGATGCAGATAAACCAGCTCCAAAATCATCATCACAATCTCAACACTGTGAATGTGCTGAACAGGGTCCCAAGATTGATAACAATAGCTCCCATGTGGTCATTCCAGTGGAGGAGTCATCTCTGGTTTTACCAGACTCTGAAAAATCAGCATCTGATCATCAACATAACATAGTTTGACAGTATAGTGACACACACGTGTATATGACTGTCATATAAACACGACTTCGATATTAGACAAGAACTAATTATAAAACATAAATTGGTGGCCTGGTCAGCTGAATAATAATTATCATATTGAGTATCTGGGAGGCACATTTGCTTGTAATTAGGTTATTCCTTGGACCCTGTGGTCTTAACTTCAGTTTTGTTGATTTTGTATTCTGAATTTGAAATGGTTATATGAAGAAGCATCATTCTTATTTTAATTACCTGATCCACAATCACCTTCTATTATTCTGAATAGACAATATTATTGACCAGAAGTATATGAAGAACTAAGCAGTTTAAAATAAATTTGAGTTCCTTTCACTAGATCTAGACTAGATAAAGACAAAACATATGCAATAACAGCAAAACCTTTTATGGATTGGTTAAAACCAAAACATATGCAAGACATCTAAGATTAAGCAATTAATTATTTGCTATGGAGCACTGATGCTAAAACCGATGCGGAATACTGTATAGACATGGGATATGACACGATACAAATATGAATGACAAACTAAAGTTTTAAATTGTATACAATACACATATATATGAATGACATGAGATATGACATGATACAAAACATCATCATAACTAGTACTGATATAACATGGTTGAGCGCAAAATCTCATGCTAGTTTAAATTCTTCATGTCATCAGTGGTCAATACGTCATGTCGACAAAGGGCAATAGTACTACGGAACAAGGGAATAGAAAAAACAATTGGCGTCAAGTTATCATAATAATTGGAAGAGAAACTTGATTTCACAAATCACTTATCATGATTCCCTCAAACCCCATGAGGATTAATTTAATTCTGCCTATATGACACATATGTATGGCAATGAGTATGGCACATGCATATGTTATTTTCTAATGATGGCTGGAGAGAGCAAAGTGGAGGTGGAGGCATCTAAGTGGGTTGATCCTTTTAATAGCCCATTATAATTAACCGAATGAAAATGTTATTTGCTTTAACCATTGGTTCTTTACCAACCCACTAAAAGTCATAACCATTATCATACTGCGATAGTGTCAAATAACCTTTTTTTTTTAATGTGATATTTGACCAAAATGTTTTGGACCAAAATCCCTGTTCCAGTGAGGGTAAACTACCCCAAGAATATATCATCTAGTCATCCATTATGGTGGTGATGAATTTTTCATTGCCAGAATAGTTGTATTCACTATTTATCAAACATTGGGCAAACTAGCAAGTGGCACATCAAGAGAAAGAAAACAAATATGTGGATATTCTTGAGTCTTCAAAAATATCAGCAGCACATTTTTTCAAATAAACAAAAAGTCTTCTGCTTAGCAACAGCAGTAGCACTCACATAAGTGCGTTTGGATAAATAGTTAAAGCATAATATTTTAAGATTGATTTTTTAAAATATTTTTACTAAGAAAGCTCTTAAATTTCTTAAAATATATTTCAAAACAAATCATAATAATCAATATAAAAATAACACAAGTTACATAATCAATTAAACTATAAAATCTTATAATTGTTCACTAATTATTATAAAAAATAATACTCTAAAAGAATTATTTATATTTAGGTTTGGGTTGGACCAACATCAAGTATGACTTGAACCTAAACCTAAACTCAAATTCAACTTAATAAACTTTAGGCCATGTCGAGTTAGGAAGACAAGTGAGGTTATGAAGATCTCTAATGATAGCATTTCAATATAAAGGTAGCCACACTCCATATATATCATTGATAGGGTTCTAGTTCCACATCATTTTATTATATATAAAATCATTTATATATCTCTATTTATAAGTTTAATCTTTTGGGACAGAATCTATAATATCAGGTCTAGATTTAGGTTATGTTTGATCATAATTATCCCTCACTCTAATAAATTATTCTCGTTTCAAATCCAAACGGGCACATTCACATGCAATATGATAGGTATTAGATATAAAATCGTTTTCATAAAAAGACATATTAAATATAAAATCATTCATATACTTTTATTTATCAACTTAAGCTTTTGAAAAAAAAAAATTGGTTCATAACACGTTTTTCCATCACAGATGTGACATTCAATGTATTAGTGTGGCTCCCTAAATGAAATCACAATTATTTTGTAAATAAACTCATAATTGTTTTTGTAAATAAAAAATTGGCTAGTTACTTTAGTCACAATTAGTCAATTAATAGGGCCAATTGCTTTAAAATGAAATGAATGAGCACACCCATTTTGATTAATAATTTCCAAGTGTATTTTAAACTCGAAGTGGGTTCTGAATTACAGCGACAACCACAACTTGAACATGCCTAAACGTAAGTGGCGCAAAAGCAGAAGCAGTGTAAAACAAACAAGTGGGACTTGAGTTGGAGTCCACTATGGTTCTACTGTCACGGTTATTAAAAAATGGAGAAAAACAAAAGGTGCTTTATTTGCAACCGACAGTGGAGAAATTCTGAGAGTTTCTTTGTTTTTTTGTTTGGTTACATGAGAGTTTCTTTGATTTGTCACAGCATATATCACTTTTCATCATAAATAATCAACCACACTTATCACATTGACCGACAACAGTTCATGCCTTTTTCTCATGCAACAAAAGTTTCTAACGCGTATCACTATAAGTGATGGATTTGATAAATGCCCTAAATTTAACAACCTATATTGATAAGTTTGGTTTGTTTGGTATTCCTTAACACGATATGTGATCTGTATACGTTTGATTCATTTAAACGATTCATAAGATTAGTTATTATTCGATTGTGTGAGTACACATTCTCATTCTAAAATGTTGAAGCTGCTTATCATCTTAACTAATTTATTATAAGATAAAAAAACTAATTATAAGTGAATTTTTTCAGAAGAGTAGTGAGTAGAAAATTGCTCTAAAGTTATATAGTTAAACAAAGTTAATATATATAGAAAATTTTAAATAATAAAAGTAAAAAAATAATAGTTAGTGCTTTAAAAATGATGGATAGCTATATATATATATATATATATATATATATATATATATGAGGCGGGTTTGATAGTGTTCTTTGGAGGGATACTCTGGCTTATGAAAAATATAAGTCAATTTTTTTCGGTTGATAAACCTAAAAGTTTGTTCTTGAATTTTAGAAGTTATGGATGCTTTTGAGAGAATCTCATGTGGTGCTTTTCAAATCAATTTTCACTCTATGAAATTCAAAAGACTAATATGATTTTATCATAATTAATGACGATAAATATAGAAATTACACTCTTAGTATCTATATCCATTATTATCATTTTGGATATTTGGAGTATATTTACCGAACACTACTATCGTGGCTTTGCTTATTAAGACCAACTTCTATATTATTTTGTCAAACGATGCTACTATGACTTTTTGAGAGTAGCATTTTGAGAGCCTCTCTTCAACGAGCACTTGAACTCTAAATCTTTCTCCCAAGCTCTCCAAGATCTTGCTCTCCTTAGGGTATGTTTGGATTGGTGAAGCATAGTGGAGCAAAGCGAAGTGGAATAGAATGGAGTGGAGTGGAGTGGAGAGAGCGAACGAGAATAATTACTCTGCTCTCTATTGTTTGGATATGTCAATGGAATGGATTGGAGATTATATACTTTTGATTCCTATAATACCCTTAAGTTAGAATGTATGTAATATTAGTAACAGGGAAAATTAGTACTTTTATTAAAAAAATAACTCATTCTATCCAATTTCCCCAATTTGGGGGAAAAGAGAAATAGAAGGAAATGGAGTTGGTGAAATAAGCTTCATCCATCTCCATTTCGCTCCACCCAACTTAAACATATCCAAACAATGGAGCTACTTAAAATTCCACTCAATTCCATCCACCTCCATCAATCCAAACATACACTTAGGGCTTTTAAAATAGTTAAGAAGTTCTATCAAAATCACTAACAAAACCTTAACTACCTCTTCCAATTAGGGTCCATCATCATGTGTCCACTTCTTTTCTGTGGAACTTGCCAGGCTTGAGCTTGGGGCCTCGAGCTTAAGCCTAGCTGTCGGGCCGAGCCTGATAGGTCGCATTCGAAGCTTGAAAGTGATGCCAGAAATCGTTGCTCTATTCCTTCATTGTGCTAGAGCTTGACTGCTGGTTTAAGCCCAATAGACTTTTATCCAACTCAAAACTTTCTTTCCTTCCAACTCATCATGGACTCTCAGGCCTGAAATTGGGTTTAAAATATTTGTAATTACCCTTAAAGCTAGAAGGAAAATGAAGGTATGTCATGAAACAATCAAAATTTCAATAAAGACTAAGTCTATGCAATATTTAAAATGCAAAACTATAAACAATCCTAAGATTACATAACTAAAACTAAGACAAAATAATTCTCAGGAGAGAGTTATCAGGAAATAAAAACTAATCTTGTCTTCTTTAATAATTATCTTAGTTTTACGAGGCCATCAATTGAATTTTAGTTGAAAAAATTGGATAACATTCTTTCATTTAGTAGGCCAACTCCTTGCAGGATAAAAAGTTACAAGTTTAAGGACATCCCAGATTAGGGGAGACATATTGGCCAAACAAAACCCATTATTACATGTTAAGTGATAAACCAACACTAATAACCCAAAGAGAACACATGATGACATGACTAATGACTACAATGTATAGAATTAGATTTTTACATTTAAAGACCTAAACAGGAAGCAAGGCTCTAAATGTGGGGTGTAACATCCTCCCAAGTACAATATCATTCTTAAGTCATAGCATTATACTTAGGAGTTATTACTTATAAAGTAGCGGACCTTTCTTAAGTATCTATAGCAAAATTCGTTTGGTTTGTGTAATAACTGCATTGTAATTCTACTAAAATATATAGGAAGATAACAAAATATTTATTAAGTACAAATTTAAATACAAGAAAAATCTTCTATGAGCTTTCATATACATCGATCTATTTATATAATTACAAACATATATACATAAGAGAATAAAATTGAAAAGAAACTTTGACTATCAAGCCTACATATCACTTTTATGGGTGTGCTTCATATCTCCTAGCAATTTGGAGACGACACGGGAACACAAAACATATGGGGTGAAAATTTTAAAATTCTCAGTAGGGCATCCAAAAAATGTCTATTTAAAATATATGTCATTGTCATCTTCCCAACCACTTCTGTTAAGAAAATGTGATCGTATAACATATATCAAGGTTCATTTTAAAATTCTAAAATCATCCTTCCAAGTGGATTCCTTTTAGTATTCAATCACTTAATATAAATACATCATCATATAAAACATATACTATCAAGTTTCAACTTAAACATATTGGTTTCAATATATATGCTAGAATCATTCTTATATTTACATGCCCTCTAGGACATCGAAGGAAATCTCATATACATCATTTCTGTTTTAAAGGGATCTAATATTTTTCTTATCATTTCTGTGCCTTCTTAATTGTACCAAAGGGGATCTTTCCATGCCCTTGACATATTCAAGGGATCTCATCTTTACTTAACACATACATCATCATCAAGCTCACATATACAAGCGTCACAATCATATGTACATTAGTATCAAATTATGAGTTTATTAATGCATCAAGCATAGATATTACTCATGATCTCAATCTTCTTTTCTATAGGAGCATTTATCATGAGCACTCGCATTTACATATGTGTAACATCATCATTAAACTCACATAGTATAAATGAGATCAAGTCATTGATATTTCATCATAGATTCAACAATTTAGCATGCCGTCAAATTTCAATTCTAAAGAAAATTATGGATTAACTACTAACTTTCACCAAAACAAGCAAACTAAATTTCCAGATTGTTCAACAAGTCTATAAGACTCTGTGCAAATCTCAAAGCATAATAAGGTTTATAACTATGTTAATACAATTTCACAATTTTGGAGATTAGAAGCTACTCAATTCAGCTAATATCCAAAAGTCCCAATTTTATTATCCTATCAAATAAACTCAGAACTTCGTACAAAAATTCAGGGATGAACTTTAAGATTCAACACCCTGTAAAAATTTCAAAGCATGATTCAATAATTTGATATAGTAACAAAACTACAAAATTTCAGGACTACAAACTAGACCGGCTGGACAGTTTTCTATTTTTTTAAATAGCAAAAGTGATTAAGAAGACCCAACAAAATTATTGGAAACTCTTAAATATGTTAGCTTTATCATATAAAAATTTCAGCTCATGGTTATGTCTCTAAATCAGTGAGAAAAATCAAAACATTTCACTTGTTTGCTAAATTCGGGATTTCCATAGTTTTAGCAAAAAGGGTTTCCTAACTTCATCAAAACTCTCTACCAAAATTGACACATCAATATCTATGGGATATCAATCAATATAACTAATATTTCTAGCCAAATCAATAAGAAATTCTCAGAATAAATTTTGAAAGAAAATATGTCAAAGAAATCTCTACTTGTTGCTAGAAGTTCTTTACACTTGTCTTGGCCTTTGCCTTTACACTTGTCTTGGCCTTTGCTTGTGCCTCTACCCTCAATTTTTCACTTTCAATTAGCCAAACCTTCCTCTAGAATGGAAAAACAGCTGCCTCGATGGTGTGGTGGAAAAAGAAGCCTTGGAAGAAGATTGATTGAAAGATTTTCAAGTGCTAATTTTGTATTTGAGGAAAAAGATGAAGATGAAGATGAGATGGAGATGGAGATGGAGATGAAGATGGTGATAGAGATGGAGATGAAGATGAAGATAAGATGAAGATGGCTGTATAATGGGAAGTTCTTTAACCTTTTAGAAGATAAGATATAAGAATTGTTATTTTTATTTTTATTAATTTATTAAGACATGTCATAATTCTTTACTATAAATAAATATAACATGTAATAGAAATTAGAATTTTTATGTGGTTATAATAAAGCCTTGATGAAGAAAATGATGTGGTCATTCCCAAGTCACATACTTGTCCAGAATAGAAAATTTACATTGTAAGTATCATACGTGTAAGAACTGGACATCAAAATTTAACTGAATACATGAAATTTTAGCCCTTGGGTGATTAAAACTTACTTGACAATTTTAATCTATGTCATTCATTTGGCTTAACATGGTTGACTCACTTAAATTTAGTAAACAAGTTGCTTTTTCGGTATTAAAATTGCACATCGATATTTCACCGAGCTTGTAGAATACCACACTTATGAAAACAAAATATTATTTAAAATTAATCCGAGGTCTAGTACCCTATCATAACCTTTATCGTTTCTTCCTTGGCCCCGGGGATTTTCTAATCCCGATTCTAGGATTTCCGTTTCTGATTTAACCCTGCGGGACCCATGAGGCCCGCAAGGTTACTAACTTTTTTTTTAGCTCATCAAGTCATTCTTACCTTGACTAACTCTATTCGAATCGTGAAATTCTTATTAATAAAGTTTAAATAAAATTTTTAAAATAAATTTTGAAGTGTTACATGTGCATGAAACCATGGTGCATCACCTACCATTACCACATTTATTTGTGTGACTAAATGTATTAAGAAGTGTGGTCAAAATTTTTTTGGTGAATGTGATTAAATATATTGACATTTAATTAACCACACTTTTGAAGCAGTATGTGGTGTAACATATTCTATCCGCTGGACCACAACTTTGGCCTAAATACGAACTGTAACCAAGTTAAAGAAAGTACTTTATAAGAAGGAAAAAAAAAAAAGTTGTGTGCTTGCTAGCTTGTATGTTGGATCATGGATATTTACGCTTAATCCATTGTAGGCCGTGGTGGAAGATGATTAAAAATTAGCAGGCAAACATGATTAAATTTAGAAGTGGAAAAAAATGGATCAAGGTAACAATTTTAATATTGTAATACTTTTGCACAGTTTCAATACATAAAAATTTAATTTTATATATATAATTTTTTTTTCTCTTCTTTTGGGAGCAGCCGGCCCGCCCCAGCGAACTAGTGTCTACCGACATTGATTGTAGGTCTCCCAATACCAATATAGACACCTTAATTTAAGTTTTCTTTTTAAATACTTTTCGTTTAATATGTTTTTAATTCCTATAAATATAAATTATTTGATTTTAGTCACTCTACAATTTTTTGCTAGTTTTTAGTCTTATTTTTTTAATATTATATTTTTTGTCAATACTATTAGTTTGTTGAGTTAAGTAGGATATAAATAATCAAATGAATATTTTTACAATATTTATAAGAAAAAATAATATTTTTAATATTTTTAATGATTAAATACATATTGTAAGCTATTTTTATTTAGAGACCTAAATATATAGTACAAGGACCAAAAATATAATATTAAAAAAAGAGGGATGAAAAGCCCAAAAGAAAATTAGAGAGATTAAAACCAATATTATTTACCAAGACTAAAAACATATTTAAGTCAATATTTTTTTGAAAAAAGTATACAGTTTTGTCGGTAATTAGATATTTTTTTCTTTTTTGGATAGATGAAAGCCAAGGCTCATGCGAAAGCAAAACTCTCACATATAGAAGCCAAGGTAGAACTAGCAGTATAATAAGAACTACAAGACCTTCATATCATAAATGGAACATAGCAATACAAAACCAGAAACAATGCGCTAATAATACACTATGTTATACTGCAGTAGAAAGTTTATAAAATTTCATATTTTATAGTAAAAGTTTATTGTATGAAAACACAAGCATTTTTGTGGATTATTTCCTTAAAAATAAGGTACAACTTTCATGCCTACCGAGCGAACAACTAGATTAGGTCAACAGTCACAAAGGTATTTGAGTTGCAACTTTATGGCGCCACATTGCACTGGAAGCGAAGTACAAAATGAACTCAAACACTTTTCCAGGAGAAAATGGTTTCCCACGTCATCTGGCTGGACTTGTGTTACTGTGATAAAAATATTTTTCCTTAAAAAAGTTAAAGCCATTAGTGTAAATGCAAAGTGCATATAACGATGATGACGGCGACGAATTGACGATATGTGTCCCATTTATCACTATCAGTGTTATGGACGATTCTCGTTAATTACGCCCAATTTTAACAGGCTGTACTGCAGTAACAAACTACAAATTGACTCTTTGATAAATTAGACAAGTAAAAGATTAATCATTATTAGATTATTTAGTGAGATTCATGCATAATACATTATATTACTGTAATATTTTATGAATTGGCTCCTCTAAGATGAAGAAATCAATAAAGTATACATGTGAGGGATTAATTACCCTTAAATTATTTAGTGGAATCCATAATATAATACGCACATGGTGAAAGTTTTTGATCCTATAATGAGTAACCCATTACTTGTTCACCTTACTAACCTCCTCAATTTATAGAAGTCAAATCCAATATACTAACATGAGGTGCCTTGACCAAAAAACCAAAAAAAGGGATGCCATAACTTCTTGCAATATATATATATATATATATATATATATATATATATATATATATATATATATATATCTTATATTTGTGTATTAATTATTAATTATTTTAATTCATTTTCATGAAGATAATTTGTTAAATAATTTTATTATATTTAATTAATAGGCGCTATCGATAAAAGTATAATTTTTTTGCTTAATGACTAAATATCCGCTAAATCTATTCTAATATAGGATAAAGGTAGTGTGAAAATATTGTTAAAAATTCGAGAAAGAATTAAATGTACATTTGGAATGAATATTCTTAAATTTGAGGAAGTTAAAATGTTTAAAAGTTAAAGGAATCAATTGAATTTCCTTTATTTTAAATTATTTTATTTGTATTAAGTAATTATATATTACTTTATTTATAAAATAATTTGTTTGTGTAATGAAAGTATATCTTCTTCTCTATAAGAGTAGACAACATGGAGTGGTGGACAACACAGAACAATCAACAATGGGTAGTAGAATGTTGGTGATGGGAGGTGTGCAACTAGAGACAAACGTTACCAGGACCAGAGGCATGCGGGACAAGTAGCAAGTTGCTAATGGCAGCACCTACTTTCTTTTCTATATGCAGTCCTTTTCCTCTCTTTGGCGGTTTTCCTTTTCTTCCATAGGTGGAAGGGATTTAGTGCATCACCAGGTAACAACTTTGAAGGTAAAGGATACTCTTTTCTGGATGGAATGGCTGCGTACTATCCAGGTTCAAGATGGGCTCCATGCCCTTATTTTTCCAAAGTTAATGGGAGATAGTTGGTGACTCTTTATGTAACCTAGTTTTCGAGGTGGTTTAGCATGCCGAGAAGATCAAAGGGTTTGATCCCCAAGGTTGACCATCTTGCTTGTTAAGCAATTTCATCCAATAAGCTTGTGCAATGTCATCTACAAGGTGGTCAATAAGATTATTTCGAATAGGTTGAAGCCCATCATGCCTAAGGCTATTTAACCCAATGTGGGTTTATTCATGGTAGAGGTGGCTTTAATAACATCATCATTGCCTAGGAGATCATTCATAAAATGCATAGCCATAAAGGAAGCAAAGGTTATATGGCGATTAAAATTGACTTGGAAAATACTTATGACCGACTTGAGTGGAGCTTTATTGTTTACTCTCTGTGATTTTGGTTTGAATAATTAGTTTTCTTCCATTATTCAGGAATGTATATATTAGGTCTTCCACCATGAATATTCTTTGGAAGGGAATGTATAGGTGAGTTTAAGCCCAGGCGAGGTATCAGAACAAGGGATCGTCTTTCCCTTTATCTTTTTGTTATTTGCATTGAATGCTTATCTCACATTATCCAATATGCGGTTGATCATGGCTATTGGCATCCCATTTCCCAATCGCATTGGGTCCTCTCACGCATCTTTGTTTTGCTGACGATCTTTTTATCTTTGCTAAAGCTTCCATGTCTTAAGTTGATATTATTAAGAGATGTCTTAATAGTTTTGGTTAGAGTTTAGGCTAACTGGAATATGGACAAGACACAAACTTTTCTTGAATGTTCACTACTCTAGAGCCGCGGTGATTGTGGATGCCTTTGGGTTTACCTGCATGGGTGATTTAGGAAAGTATCTTGGTGTCCCCCTTCATCACAAAAATGTTTCTCCCGCTCCTTTAGTTATGCTACTAATAATATGATGTAACGGTTGTCCTCTTGGAAGGATAATTGTCTTTCACTTGCTAGTCACCTCACACTGTGTTCGTTGGTTTTGGCAACCATCTGCTATATGATGCCATATATATCCAACCTGCATTCTCTTGTCTATGTCAAAATTTATAGTACTTCCATGGGCTTTCTTTAGGGTTTTGCTACTGAAGAGGGAAGGTTTCTCTTTCTCAATGAGAGGTTGTCTGCCTTTCCAAGCTCTCAGGCAGCCTCAGGCCGAGACGACTAAAGATATAAACGTGGCTTTTTTAGCCAAATTGGGCTGGAATCTTAGGAGCAAGTATAGTTGCATGTCTAATGATCCTAGTGTTGCATTGAAGTGTGGGTGCTCTAATTTGTGGACTTGGTATTTGTGCTACTGGAATGTTGTTGAGAGCAATCTCATTTGGAGAATTGGTAATGGTTAGCGGATTAAGTTTTGGGCAAACTCAATGGCTTCCTAATGTTCCATCCTTTGCACCACTATCTCTTATTCCTCTTGTGGATGAGGATCTTGAGCTCACTATCACTAAATTTGTGACTCATGAAGGTCATTGGGATTGGCATTGACTACCGGCCTTTTTCCTAGGGATGTTTGTGATTATATGCAGGCGTTGCTCCTCCGTCTATTGGGTATGGTTGATTCGCGGCTTGATGGGGGCCCATGATGGCAATTTCTCTATTAAATCTGCCTACCTTTATACTGCCAAGAGAATAACCAGCCCATTAACCCTCAGTTTCATCCAATTTGGAGGTGCAAGGGGTTAGAAAAAATCAAGGTTTTTCTTTAGCAGGTTCGTCTCCGATGTCTTTCCCATCCAGTTTGTTGTAGATGCCCTTAACAAGTCCATGAAACTATCCTCCATGTTTTACACAATTGTGACACTGCGATATCATCCTGGTCCTATCTTATCGATCCCAAGTTGCTCCCATTTTTATACCTTCTCTCTACATGGTTGGGTTTTACTCAATTTGTCTACATTAAGATTCTTTCCGCGTTGATCAGCCCTTCCCTTTTGCCTCCCTGTTCATTATCTTTGGCATATTCGAAACCATGATATTTTTTAGTTTTATACTCCTCTCCCAATGAAGTTCTCCAAAGTTTTTGGATTGTCCTCCACAATTAGCAGTGTTATTCTTTAGGCATTAATTAGATGGAGACTCTCGGTCCACATCTTCTTTTTGCATGTAGCCTAGTCCGCTTAGTGATGGCTGATCAAGCTTAACTTGATGGGTCTGTGTGCTTGTTGTAGGGGGTTAACCCATGACGCTCTTGGTATATTTGTTGCGACTTTGCTGAACTTGGGTGTTTGTCCCATTATAGTGGCTGAAATTTGGGTGCCTATTATTCGCCCTTCATGGCATAAGCGACGGTTATTGTCTGTCATTCTGAATTAGATTCCACGATAGCGATCCTTTTCATCTATAGGGGCCTGCTCCTATCCATCCTTATGCTTTGGTTGTGGCTAAGGTTCGAGAGTTGCTATCCAAGTCTTGGTAGCTTCAATTCTACACGTGTATATGGAGGTTAATAGGGCTGGGATCGCCTTGATAATGAGGGTCATGCTCTTCCCTTGGGTGTCTATTTCTACTTATCCTCCTCCCTTTCTCAGTATTTTTCTACATGAAGACATAGTTGGGGTTGCTTAGCCTTGAATTATCTAGCTTATTGTTTGTTGTTTGTTGTGTTTGGGCTTTTAGCCCATTAACTACCAAAACAATTACATTCAAACTTAAACTATTTATTAAATTATATATATAATTCTTTGTTTTAAAATTGGGGGCAATGACCCTACTTGCCCTTGTTAGATCTACTCTCACAATAAACGACTCCTCTCTAAAATTCATCTCTCTATATATATAGACACACACACACGTATACATGTAGGGTCATAATCAAGTTATCAATGTAATTTTAAATAATATATCAATAAAAAATTATTCAACAATATAATAATTATTTAAAATTATATTAGTGTATAACTTGATGATATTCATCAAGTGCAATTTTGTATATATAATTTGAAGAAGACCATGTACGAAAGTAGGTAATCCACTATAGAAGTACAAGTGCTACATGACATGATACAAATTAGTTAGACTCATTGCAGAAATAGCAACGTGCCGCTCTTCATGGGAAAACCAAAGGGTAGTTCGTTGCATTCATATTCATATTCTGCAATTAATAATTAGATGAAAAGAGAAAACAAACAAGAAAATTAAAGCAATACATACACGTCTCTAATCAAGTGTGTTTTGCCATTGTATGAGCACCATATATACATTAGCCAGCTAAGGCACCTGTTGTAAGCATGAAGACTCTAATTAAACCTCTAACCTTTTTAACCTTAAGAAGATATTCCAAAATTTCACGTAAATGCTTCATTCAAAAATCCAAACCAGTCACGTCTTCCATTAATGGTAATGCAATTTTAGAAGTGCAAAACAACTAGAATTTGCCTCAACCTATGTTGCACACATACTGAGACGCGTATCTGACACAACATGAGTATGATAGGGATAATGGTATGAATCAAATTAAAAATATATAAAATATAACTAGGAGTATCTAAATATTGGTAAAATATTCAATATGGTATGTATCTGGTAATAGTATATAGACTACGTTAACGTTTCCATGCATCATAGGCCTCAACACGCAACATGACATAATAGAATAATGGAGACACTCCTAGAAATGCGTGTATGTATGTATTTAACGTGTACACATTTGTTCATTATTATAATGAAAATTGTTAGCATTATATTTGGTCACTCCTTGGTGATGTATTAATCAATTATAAATATGATATGGATCCCAATAGGATTTCATAGCTATATATGCTACTTGCAAGCAAAACCAACATAATAGATTTTCTAGAATCTCCATTGGGTTGTGGGTTTTCACATGGTTCTGAAATGGCACCCGAAGCAAACCATCAAAATAGTGAAGGAAATTCAAGGGTGGTTGATGTGATAATGAAGATTAAGGAACTGGAAAAGAAGATCCTAGAAGGGTTATTCACTCTTTGAAAGTTGGATTTGCCATCACCTTGATTTCTATATTTTACTATTTTGATCCTCTTTATGAAAGTTTTGGTTCATTCTGCAATGTGGGCAGTTTTTACTATCATTGTGGTATCAAATTCTTGGAGGTAAGTTTCTTTATTATTATTATTATTATTATACACTAGAAACTTAATTACGTACCATTGAGCTAGTTTATAGAATGTGGACTTGGATTCTAGTTCTCTAGATGAAGCTGTTTATGTGACACGTAGGAGCAACACTTGGGAAAGGGCTAAATAGAGGCTTTGCAGACTCTCTTAGCTGGGATCATGTTACCTAGCTAATTCAACTGGACATATTGCATAACCTAAAATCCTTGGGACCATAATTTTTCTTCTAGGTAATAATATTTGGGAATGTATGTCATTATGTCAAAATTTCACATTAATTTTTCAATGGGGAATTTTTTAGCATTTAGGATATTTTCTCTGAGGATGAGTTTGAACGTAATGATAAGGTTAGTGTCTTTTAATTTAAAAGGAGAAACATTATTTGGCATGATAGATTTTTCGTGCAAAAAGTGCGAAAATAAGTTTTTAGCAACCATAGCACAAATAGAAACTAAAAGCAAGAGGCAGAGAATGAAGGTTGACTATAATTGAGGTAACATAGCCAATCATGCTCATTCATATTATTAGGATACGAAAATTGTTTTCATACCAAAAAAGTATTTTTGAGTTAGACAACAGGTTTATATTTTTGAATTTGTACTCATGATGTGTGGGATACCATGCTGACTCACATCTCATCCACCATTTAATGTGGTGTGGACCCCATTCAAATAAGGTCCACACCCCATCAATGGTGGATGGATGTTAGTTGGATCACACTGTCTCATTCATCATGAGTACAAATAACTCTTTTTGAAAGTGTTTCTTCACTCGTAAGGGTATGTTTATGTGTATCTACCCTCCTTGGACCCCATTATGGAAGGCTCGTGCACTTAGAATGCCCTCTAATAAGATCCTTATTTACCCATGTTCAATTCAACAATGAAAATTTACACGACAAAGTTACATGAAATCCTTATATAAGAGAATTTATTGCTTTAATGTTTACATGTCCATCTGAATTCTAGTAGTATAATAATCTAAGTAATAAAAGGGTACTATTATCATATTTTGTTCTCCCATTTGCTTATTTACTAATATGAAACTGCTATAATGACAAAATTGCAAAAATTTGAATGATTGCAGCATTATGAGTCACATATGTTCGATTTTTCCCTCAAATGAATGCCAAATATGATTAGGGGTTGTTGGTGTTTATATTGACATTCTGCTTCATATCCATATCCAACTATAGAGTGGAAAAGATACTAGACATTGCATAGAAAAGGTTAATAACAATCCTCATAGGTGGTTTAATCTCTATGTTGGTTTGCATTTTTGTGTGCCTTATATGGGCCAATGATGATCTTCATAATCTTATATAAAAAAATATTGAAAAACTAGGGAACTCCTTAGAAGGTACACATAACATTATTAACAAAACCACCATGTAGAATTGAACTTATGGACTCCAAGAAGAATTTTCTTGGACATTCTTCAATTCAATAGCTCCAACATTTTATAATTAGAAAATGGCAAGGCAAAGCAAATTGCAAGTTTTGGTGATGAATATTTTAGAACATCAAGGATGGAGAGTTTAACAAATCATTTCTTCAAGGTTATAAAAGTGTTCTAAATTCAAATAGGCTGAAGAAACTGGTAAGTTAGAAGAAACCAAATTAAATGTAGCCACACTCACCAAACATCAAAGTTGTCCATGTTAATAATTTGAATTATTTTTACATTTTGCAGGCCAACTTTGCATGGTTGGAGCCATGCCATGGTGGTTTTAGATTTCGTCATCCTTGGCAACAATATTTGAAGATTGGAAGCCTATCTAGGCATTGTACCTATCGTATTGATGCTTTTAATGGCTTCCTAAACCCAACTAAGGTATACTTTAACTAATCGATCTCTCATTTGATTTCTATGTGTATGTAAACGCATGGTCAAAATTAAAGACTTAATTAATCCTCTGACATTTTCCTTATAGACATCATCAGAAAATAAGAAACAAAATACAAGAACCATGCATCAAGATGAGCATAGAAACATGAAAGGCTTTAAAATTGGCCGTGGCAATTAGCAAAATGGTTCCACCATATGGTTGAGTCTACATAACCAAATCTAAGATTGCTACCATGAACCTTATGACCATGCTCAAAATTGGGTTGTGGGGAGGCACCAATCTCTTTGAGGCAATTCCATAAGTGACTATGGCTTCATTGCTACTTGATATGGTTTCTGCAGGACAGACTCCTAGATGCAACACATGAACTATCAACCTTAGCAAAATTTAAGATAAGAACATGAAGTTTCACCAGCACCTAACTAGTTCTCAATAGCATGAAGCTCAACAACCATATGACTATGATAGAAACGGTGGACCTCATCATGTTATAGAAATCAACCAGCTAGCTATAAACTTATCACGAAATGGGAATTCGTAATGGCGTGCATTTTACTAACAAATTAATTTCTTAATCAGTTAAATATTACATTCCTAAAATAAGGCCCTCATGAAGAAATTTGTACGTAATAATGTTATATGTTTAGGGTTTAGGATTTAGGAATATAATAAGGTTATATATTATATGTACATATGTTGCATGGGACTATGCCAATTTTTGCTCCATCCACCATTGGTATTGATATGACCCCAATCTATACCAAACATCATTACCAAAGCAGTCAAAATAACTTATTGAATTGCCTCATTTCCCAATATGACTATAAATAAGGATTAGCATCTCAAAATTAACTGGTTCACTATCTTCATTAGTAATGTGTGTGTGTGTGTGTGTGTGTGTGTCTATATATATATATATATATAAAGAAAACTAAAACTCTAAGTTAGTCCCTCAATTTTATAAATCTCATTTTAGTCCATCAAATTTTATAAAAGGGGACATGTTAGTCCCTCTCTTAAAATTGTCATATAAACTGTGTCATGTTAACTTACTTATGCGTATTGTTAACTTATATACATGCACGTTAACCTTCATGATGGATCTTAACTTGTCTCACTTCTCTAAATGAAGTAGTTTAGACCTTTTTTTCATCCCTATCTCCGAGAAGAAAGATTTTGACTTTAAGGTGGTATTTGTTCTACGTAGAACAGAAATGAGGCAAGTTATGACTCACTCTTGAAAATTAATAGTACACGTAAGCAAGTTAACAGAATACATGGGCATTTCTATTATTTGAAGAAGGACTAACTTGTCCCCTTTTATAAAATTTGAGAGACTAATATGAGATTTTCTAAACTTAAGGGACTAATTTGTTCCCATTATAAACTTGAGGTTTTAGTCTATAAAGAAACGGGCCATATGAGTCCAATACATACTTAGGCTATTCTTTGCATGCGTAATGTGGTACGGCACATGCGAAGAAATGATCTTTTTTTTTTTTGTATTAAGGAGGGCCCTAAGGCCCAAGAAAAGAGCTAATAGTGAGTAACACGGGGTATAGAGACCCAAGACATGAGCAAGGAGAAAAGGGATAAGCCAGCATACGACGTTCCAGATTTTCGTAGTCAAGTCTTAGTCCAAAGCCCAATTGGCTAATTTCAGCAACAACATTTGCCTATCTAAAAGTGTGCTTGAAGCTAATTCTATTGAGTTGGCTTGTGTATCTATTTATTCTATAAACTACCCTCGAGTAACTCCAGTTAGGATTGGGAGGCTTCATAATTAAGTCAATGGCTAGCAACAAATCACTTTCCACTACTAAGTTAGAGAATCTTCTTGCTTAGCAATCTCAGGCCTTTAAGAATGGCCATAAGCTCAGCCATGATGTGCTGTCTTGAACCCAATTCTTAGAGAAACCCAAGCACCTAATTGCCATCATAGGCTGAAAACCCTAGACAGCCAGCTTGACCAGGATTTCTCCTGAAGCACCATCAGTATTAAGCTTTAACCAACCATTGGGTGGAAAATTCCACCTGACATGAACTGTGGTAGTAGAATGGTATATCCCATTTTCGTTGCTATGATTGGCTTGCCATATATGATGTGCAAATTAGAACACAGTTGTTTTGATTTGGCGGTGTCTGATAGTACCTTGGTGCACAAACAAATTCCTCGCTTCCATAATGACCACATAGCAACCATAAAAATGTCCTTCCATTGCAGTTTCCCAGAATCCTAAGAAACTTGATGAAGGTTATAATATAACCATAAGCGTAGGTTGAGGGAGAAAAAAGTCCACCAAGATCTGAATTGGAATGATTTTGATCCAAACTCAAGAGGCTAAAGGACAATCTCTCACGCATGGATCGGTGTTTCAATATCAACCTTACATCTAGGACACATATCAGAGATTTGTCTATTCCATTTAGCCATTCTCTAAGGTCAAAATTTTGTTATGGTTGAGAAGCCAGAAAAATGTTTTGATTTTTTGGGGCCTTTCTACCTCCAAATACTCTCCCACACTCTATTGTTAAAACCATCATGGCTAGTCAGGAACAATACAAACTCTTAATGCTAAAAACACCTATAGAACATAGGTTCCAGCAAACTATCAAGTCCATCTTCCATTCTAGGAGGTAAAAAATTAATGATCATGTGAAATATCTCAGGGGGCAAGTGCCGCTCAAAAAGAGCTTTATTCTAACCTCCCAAGGCGTTAACACCTGATTGACTTTCATTCATAGGTCCTGAGGTATGGGGTAGATGGCATGATTCTAAAGAGAAAGATCCTTTTCAGCTAATTGTCTTTCCAAAAATAAGTAGAGCATCCATCCCCAATGAGAGGGTGAACATTACTTATGATGATAGGCTAGATACGAACCAAATTTTCGAAAGGGGAGAGTCAGAAGAAATAGCTTTAATATCATGTTTGAGATCACATTGCCTAGCATATTTACCTTTAAGGACCCTAACACACAATGAAGAGGGATTGTTGATGATGTTCCAGCCAATCTTGGCTATATATCATTCATTTAAACTAGTCAACCTTCTAAATCCCAAACCCCCCATGGACTTAGCAGCACCATAGTATCCCAGCTGAAGGTGTGCCTTATAAGAAGAGCCAAGAGATCCCCAAATAAAAGCTCTCTAGGCCTTTTCTATCTCCTTGCAAAGGATTTTGGGTATAATCATGTGTTGCATAGGGTAAGCCCTCCCATAATAGAATGGGCAAGAGTAATATGACCAGCAAAAGATAAACATTGTGACTTCTAGCCTAGCTCTCGTATTGATCTTGGTAGAAATATTAGTAAAATGAGCTTTAGAAGTTCTACCACTATGAATATAAGCCTCCAGATAATTACCAAGTTCACTTACTTGCTTGTATCTAGCAATATTCGCAATCATTTCCCATTCCTTAGGAGAGGTATTCTTCGAAAAGAAGATTGAAGTTTTGTCAATATTAACCTTATGCCCCAAAGCATCCTAAAGGTTTCCATGATTTTAAGCATGTTTTGCATTTGCGTTGGGAAGCTTCCATAGAAGAATGTCATCAGCAAACAACAGGTGGGAGATCTTAGGCCCTTACCTTCTTTCATTGGGATCCAACTAGAATCTGAAACCGCTTTAGAAATCAAGTGGGAAAGGCGGTCCATACAAATGACAAAAATATAAGAGGAAATTGGGTCCCTTGTCTAATTCCCCTCGAATGAAATTCTTTTGTGTAGGAACCATTCAGAGTATACGAAGGATGTTGTCATGATGCAGCACATGATCACTTCAATATGCTCAGGGAGAAATCCATAAGGCATTTTCTGATAAAGTCCCAACTTAGCCTATCGTAAGCCTTTTCCAGATCAATTTTAATTGCCATGAACTTTTTTTGCCTTTCATGCGACTCATAGAATGAACCATTTCCTTTGCTATGATGATATTATCGTGAATGTTATGGCCCGACAAAGCTAGCTTGGTAGGGGATATCCAGTTCAGTTAGCAAAGGTTTTATTCTTTTACAATCACTTTTGACAGGCATTTATGAACGGTGTTACACGAGCGATTGGCCTAAGCTGGTTAACAAATTCTGGTTTCTCCACCTTTGGAATAAGAGCTAGGAAGACTTCATTCAAAATTTTAACCTTAGCAGGATTACTCCATATATCCTAGAGACATTCTGCCACTAACTTCCAACAATATCCCAATTTGATGGAAAAACATAGCCGAGTAACCATCTACCCAGGGGCCTTGAGAGGGCCAGTGTTGAACATAGCCTTTCTGATTTCTTCACCAATAGTTGCTTATCCAAATTTTCAATTCTGAAATTGAGAATGGGAGGGTAAGTAATATTTGCATATAGTGGTTGTCTAATAGCAATCGCCTCCTTGTATAAATCAACGAAGTGGAAGACAACTAAGTTTAAATCTTTTCCATCTTGTCAATTCAGAGCCTGAAGCATCCTTCAAAGAAACAATTTTATTTCTTCTACACCTTATAATGGTTTTGGTGTGATAGTAACGCGTATTGCGTCACCATCCTTGATCCAAATGGTACGAGACTTTTGGAGCCAATAGCGTTCCTCTTGGTTAAGGGTGTTGTGCAATTGATCTTGTAGGTCCTTCTCCAATGAGTCAAGACTAGGATTTCTGCCATAACTATGATAATTTTGAATCCCATTTATTCTGGCTATGAGTCTTCGTTTACGGATAAAAATGTTGCCAAAAGTATCTTTGTTCCAACCTTTAGCAAGCATTCAAGAAAAGCGGACATAGACCCAAGAGGTATTATTGTTCCAATTACTCCATAAAAAATCTTTAAAGTTGTAATGCTGAAGCCAGAACATTTCAAATCTAGTCGGCCTAGGACCCTTATCATCCTCGTCCTTTCCGTGTGAACCACCAAGGGTGATGGTTAGAATGTATTCTGGGGAGAATCTTGATAGTCACTTCTTCAAAGTAGTCTGCCAAGCAAGATTACCAAGAGCTTCTCAGATGCTCAAAAACTCTATCTTTGCCCTCTCCTTGATCCTCTCCAGGTAAATTTGAACTCTGAAAAACCCAAGTCAATAAGGTTGCACTCATATATCCACTTAGCAAAATTTCTACATTTTTGGGCATTGGCCGAGGCTCCACCTTTTTTCTCTAGAGGGGAGGCAATCTCATGAAAATTCCCTAAGATTAACCAAGGAAAGGAGATGTTGCTCGCCATATTTCTAATTTCATTGAACGCTTCATGACGGAGTTGCTCTCTGGGGCTTGCATAGATCACTGTGACAAGCCATGGGGGTTTGAAGCCATGGGTGACTTCTACATGGAGAAATTGGAAATGGGAGGAAATAACATTGATGTTGAGGTCATCGTCGTTCCAAAGCAACCATATACCACCTGAAAAACCTTGAGCTTCAACTATTGAAGAGTAACAGAAACCCAAATTCTTAATAACATTAGGCTCTATTACCACTACATCTTGTCTCTTGCAGAGCAACCAAAATAGGCTTATTCACACGACAATATTCTTTGAAGGCTCTTCTGAAATCTTTTCAGAGGCCCCTCTATAGTTCTAATTAAAAATTATTATTAAAAAAACTCAAAGAAGGGACAACTAAACCAGTTACATCTAGTCACTTCCTGATCTTCCCAGTCTCCTTTATACTTGGCTCCTGGTCAACTGCATTCTGGCCCATAAATGGCGTCCCTGAACCAACTGAAAGGGGGTGGATCCTCTATAGCATTTGGACCTCTATCAGGGGGTTTGGGTTAAGGATTAACTAGCCTACTAGAGGATCCAAAATCCAACGGTGTTTCTAAGCACATCGATACCAAACCCAAAGAGTCCTCAGGTGCCACATTATTGACAGGTGTGGGTTTGCTATGGGAATGGAATTGCACTTAGAAACGAGCCAAAACGACACTTTTTTTGCTAGTTTCGGGATTGGGGCTTGTGAGAGGGTCCTGTGAATTAGGGGTAGGGTGGCTCGCTGCCTATTTTCAGCGCAATCTTCTTACTTTTTCGCATCGCAGAAGCTCCTAGTGCAAAAACTCGTTGGCCAAGCATGTGCTCATCACCTTGTTGTGTCGAATTGTCATCCTCTTTTTCCAATCCAACATCGCCCTCCATTTGGTTCAACACGTCGAATCACGTTCCCCCTTAGTGTCATTCAACTTGTCAGTGTTGTGCTATGCCTCATCATGATCATTGCTCCCTAGACATCGCTGCGTTTTGTCTTGTGTATGGTCATCCAAGGACCATACACCCCCTGCCAAGCTGGTGGAGGGGTTGTGTTTGTTGGTTCCTGTTCTTCATCAGCAACCACCTGGTTATGACTTCACCCTCAGGGTTTCGCAGTTGTTCCTGATCTTGGTTAGTTTTTCTGGGCAACGTTGGAAGTGACCACACCGCCCATCCAGAAAGCAAATATTATGCAAGCTTTCATATTCAATGCGATGTGACAATCCCTGATTTTATAAGCAGCACGTAGAGGTTTCGATCAAGTTCCACACAAATACGGGCAATTTTCCCTTTTTTTGTTCAAAAGTGGGGTTATCCACTTCAGTGTAGTCCTAATGAGATTACCAATACGATGAAAATGCTTTTTGTCATAATATTCCATTGCCAAGTCGCAATCTCACCCATGCCGCAATATTCTCAACACGCTCATTAAGAGGTTCGAAGTTTGGCTTCCATTTTTGCACTGCCAAGTATCTATCAAAGATAATCCATGGCCCTTCTGTTAAAGCCCAATTGTAATCTTCTCTGTTAGCAAATCTGACCAGGTAGTAGTCATTCTCCAAATCAATAAGTTGAATGTGTCCACTCTTAGCCCACATGCTGTCTAGCTTCTTCTTGAGAGTTTGGTAGCCAATACATCTCTCCAATAGCTTGACTATAAGGGTCTCTTCCCACGGCTCTCTTAATCTCTTTTCCTCTGCTTTGTTGAGAAGGAGATCAGGGCACCTGAATTCATCAAACACCACCTTGGCTCTCAATTCTTTACGGAGCCTCTTTGTTCTTCCTCATCAAGAAACGTCTCCTCTCTGTCCACTGAAGCAAAGTCTTCTTCGTTCGAGCTTGAGTCCTCAGACTCATATTTAGAGCTGTCGTCACCCCTTTCCTCATCGTCATCAAGGGACTTCATCACCATATCTCTATACGATTTACCACCCTGGGGTATAAGCGTTTCTTCCTAATTCTCCTCCATCCACTCCTCATGTCTTGCTATCAATGCTACCGTCCCAAAAAAGCCTTCATCATTTTTCTTAACTTTCTTCGATCCTATTCAGATGATCATTTTCATCCAAGGGAGAAGGGGGTTGGCCACCCACAGGACCCCCCCTGGGGATATTCATCGAAAACGATAAGGTCCGCAATGGAAACTATACTTTCTCTCTCTAGACTTTTCTCTCTGCGAAGAAATGAATTTGATAATATTAAAATCAAGGTATCAAAAAAAAAAAAAATGAGTTCCAATTTACATTACGTTATTGTAATTTTAGATGATTATTATTCTTTGGAAGGCTCACGAATAGTATATATACTGGAATCTAAAATATAAAATTAAAATATAAAAATCCTATTTGAAACCTTTTTTCCCTGAAATAATAGCAATGGCTGTTGACGTGAGCTGAGTTAAATCTAATTCTAGCTCAATTTGATAAAAATAAACTTGGTTCATACTTGATGAGAAAATTAGCCTAATTTTTAACCCAGATTAAACTCACCCTCATAAATTATTCAAGCTTGATGAATTAAACTCAAATTTTATAGTGATATTTTTCCTCTGATTTGATATTGATGTTCATTTTGAAATTTGTTAATATCAAAATAGAATCAAGCATTTGTACATCTTAGAATATATTAAACTAGTACTATACATTCGTACCCACTTAGCAGAGAATTAATAATATTTAAACTCTAGAAAATAATTGTTAAAACGGCCCCTTAGTGACGATAGTATATGAGGGTAAAAATACCTAAAGATAAAAAAAAAAAAAATGGGCTTAATCTAAGTTTGACTCGTTTAATAAATAATAAAAACTAAGATTTATAACTCATTAAACTAGTGAGCTTGCTTGACTTATCTGCAGCCTAACAAGGGAGGATTAAGCAAAGTTATTAGGATTTGGTCATATATGAATAATCCTCTATATGCTTTATGTTTCAATGATTAATTATTTGAAAATGCAGATCTGGCAAAGTGCCACCTCAGGGCTTTGTTTTTAAAAAAGGATTATCTCGGGCTCTCTATCAAGCATGTTTACACTGGAACTTGTATATGTGACTATCCATGTGAGAAAGACAGGTTTGTGGTCTTATGTTTAATGATAACAGAAAGTATAACATTTTATGATCAAAATTATCTACTCCTTTCAATCATTCAAACAATGGATTGATTGTTAATGATTACAATTAGAGGAATCATCTTCCTCAATGGAAGCCTTCAATTTAGCATACATTTTCCAACTCAAATATATATTAGCAAATACCTCCGCCACAAAATATTCTCCTTCAAGATTTACAATGATTAGGTATCTCAACTATGGTTTAATGCAACATAACAATAATAGCAGAGGCCTAATTGATTGTGGGCGGGCTATAGATTCACCATAAAATACGGTATTATATTCGATGATTAATCAAAGCCACTAGGATTGGGCTGAATAGGGATTTAAAATAGTTTATTACGAAATCATAGGTTCAACATGCCCAAAAATAATAATAATAATCCAAGGCCAGAATTAAGTTTTGTTGTTGTGTTGGATTGAACATCTCTCTATATTTGCTTCACTGTGAATGAAAACAAAGCTGCATTCAAAAGAAATATATAATTAACAATGGTCGTTGGGCTATAGAGAAATTGGCGAGTAACTCATCACGGTCTTGCAACTATGCACAGTAGTGGACTCTTTCTAAGTGTCCAGGAGGGAGATATCAAGTGCAATATTCCAACATTTCGTGACAGCCACACATTCCCAATTTTCTATTTTTTTAAAAAAAAATCTTAACAAAAAAACATTTTTTTATGAGAGTGTTGAAATCCAATTCAATCCGATCCAAATTATTAAATCAATTCAATCCAAACTAAAAACCAATCAATACAGCAAAAGTTTGAATTAAATTGGACTTTATTTTTCACAAATTGCTTGGATCGGATCATTTCAAATCTATTTCTTAAAACTGATTCAATCCAATCTAAAATACATAATATTATATAATATAATATTTTATTATTTAATATATACTTTTCCTATAATATTTAATGAAATATCTATATCTATATATTATTATATATAGTAAAATTCACTACATTTCACATTTAATGCTTACACTACAATTAGTGTATGCATAACTATATTTTGTAATTAAAATATATTTTTATTTTCAAGTATTAGGTGATTCAAATAATACAATGTATAGCTCTAATTTGTGATATTTTAGTTCGATATGTCAATATTTTTATTTTTAAATTTAAATAGATGAAACTTTAATTAATATAATTTTTTTAATTTTAATTTTTAGATTTAATCTACTTAAAATTTAAAAAATAAATTGATATATATATATATAGACACACACACACACACACACAAATATATGTAAAATTAATTACAACCTATATTAAAATTAATTAAAAAATTTTTACAATGTTATAACACTTTTTTTATAGATGCGTTATAAATATTTTATAATCCTTAAACTTTAAACGAAGATCCTTTAAAGTGTATTTATAAAAAAAATGTACTATATTTATATTACATAATTTGTAATGTTATTTTTTACAGATATAGGGGCAACTCAATGGTAAATAATTATTTTTAGAAATAAATCCTATTTAATTTACACAATATATATAATATTTTTAATGTAGATAATAAATATACATATTTTAACATTTAAAATTTATTCTTTCACTTAATTAATATTAAGTTTAAATGATTTATATTCTTATATGAATTATGTTATTTAATTTAACCTTCTATTGCTTAACTAATAATACTTTCATTTATTTTATTTAAATAATATAAGTGTGTGTATAAAATAGACTCTATTATGCAATTAGTATACAAAAGCTAGCAAGCAAATGTTTCTAGTGAACCTTTTATTTTATGAAATTATTAAATAATTTAAAAAATTAACTTATTGATTTATATTATTTTTTCAAGCCAAAACATAATTAGTCATTACAATTTTCAAATTAACCACAAATAGCAATCACATACACCAATGACTATTTTTACTAACTTTTCCTTAGAATATCTTTTATGTCAAAATTAAATGAGACTTTTTAGTCGTTTTTGAAAATTAAAAGTATTCATATAACTTCAATTATTATAACATATTTGGAGGTCTATAATTTATGACTTACAATAATTTATTAATTTTAAAACTAAAATGCAATAAATTAACCCTATAACAATCAACTTTAAAGTAGAATTTTATTTGCTTTCAATGGTTGTTATAATGGCAAAAAATAAAAGGTGCTCAAACTAGGCACACAAATAAACACCAAAGTGGAATCAATGCAATTTAACCCATTGATCATTTGTTTATTTTGATGCTTGGGATCTAAATGACATCTTTTCAAAAGTCATAGCCAATAATGTTTTGAGAGCTAAGAAAATTGCTTCCTACCCATTTATTGAGTTTTGAGTTCAAGACTATTTTTAACGTGTTCTCTCTTTTTTTTTTTCTGAGTTTCTATCTTTTCAATTGAATTTTAGTTAAACTTTATGTGCTAGCTAGACATTTCTTAGTTTTAATTTGTTTTGGGTTTACAATTGTCTACCTCTTCTCTCTTCCATGCTCTTCAACACAAGTCTTGAGCTAAGACATATGGTGTAACTTTGGAATCGGTAATTGTTTCTTTCCTACTTTTAAATATAAAGGGACGAAATTTTTTAATCTAAGCATGCCTAAAGTGGTTAATATTTTAAATAGAATATATTTAATTAAACTAATATTTACCGGAAAGATGATTGTTTCAAACAACAATAATTCTTCATTCATAAGTTTATTGACCATAGTTGGACTTCCAATTTCTAAAGCTTCATGTTTCACACTGATTAACTAAGAACTTTCTCAATATCTTTCTCTTCAATCTACAGATCATGATCTGCTATTTCTTTAATTTTATATTGTTATGGTGTCTCAAAAAGGTCTTTTTTGAATGAAGAAATTTTCTCAAATTGATCTTAATAAGGTTGGATGAAATTTATTTTGCAAATTTAAGTGTGATATTCCAAATATGAAATTTAGTGATATATGAGTTGTTATTATTATTATTATTAAGTGTAGATAGCATTAATATTATTTATATCATTATATATTAGTAAGTGTAGATAGCATTAATATTATTTATCATTATTATTAGTAAGTGTAGATAACATTAATATTTATTATTATTATTATTATTATTATGATAAGTGTGTAGGTGTGTGCGTGTGTAAGAAATGTTTAGTCTCATTTTGCTAAGTTTTGCCTACATCTCCTCTTAGCCAACCTCATCTTGGCTAACCTCATCTCTTGCCAAGCTCCAATTCCTCGTGACCAAGCTTTGTTTTTCACTAGCCTAGCTCCAATTCCAGTTGGCTTAGCTTAACCCTCTCTTAGACATTGTGGCACTTTCCTTTTTATCTAATTTGTGAGTTTGGTTATCACCATTCCAGCTCCAAGTTAAATTGCTAGTGAAATCACATCGACTACCAACGGTGAATGTGTTTAAGCTCATGACCATACTTTTAGTCATTATTATTATTTTCATATTCTATAATTATTTATGAAATTTTAGAATTATTTATGCCAAAAACCATCCTGTTATGAATTATGTCAATTTTAGAAATATTATTATTATTATTATTATTATTATTATTTATAGTTATCATGAAAATTAATTATTTTGAAAAACTCATGGGACCATAGTTGTGGTATGTATTATTTAGATTTATTTATTTTATTAGTTAGAAAATTTTATGAACCCATATGAAAAATGAATAGTAGAGCAATGAATTTTATTGCAAGTTATATTGATAGTAATTAGTGAGAAAATATCAATGAGTTAATGGCTTAGTATTTATCGTTAATCTTGGTACCAAGTGGTCCATTAGGACTAACTCAATCAGTAAGGAACCCAATGTGGTGTCCATTTATGGGACCTAGTTAGGTGCCCATCAGATTAGTCATTGGTTGGTTCATTATTCAGCTCAAATATTTATGTTCAGAACATCTCCTGTTTCTTTACTAGTAATTACCATGGATTTATTGAATTATTATTTTCAATACAGTTATATGTAATTATATATGAAATGTTTATATCAGTCACATGTATATGTTATGTATATTTGTTGTTGTCCCATGCGGGTTATGATTGGAGGCTCATTCACTAAGTTTGGATAATTCATCCCTTCTTCTCCTCCTTACAACTATAGATTCAGTTGCACCACTTGATCCTCCCAAGTTAAGACAGTTTCTTTGGTGAGCTTCGCTTTGGAGTGGAGTTTACTATTGATTATGACAGTTTAGTAGTGCTCCAATTATTATGTACAGATTTGGGCATGCATTATATTGTTTTGACTATTTTAAAATTTCAATCATTTATTTAATTATGTTTGACTTTGGCCCAGATTATGGATTCTACATAGTTTTATATTCAGTATTTATGATTGGAAACATTTTCAAAATTATGGAATTTAGTTAAGCTTGAGATATTTTGAAGATATTAGATTTATTTATGCATATTAATCAATCATGTTATTAAAGGCTTTCGTGGGATCCAAATTCTTACGTGTTGTCACGTTCTCTAAGGTTAACATAAAGACTCTGACTTTATTTCATAATAGTCATATACTCAATATTAGTATTTTTTTACATGATCCAAAAGAGAATTTTTATGAACTTAAATTCTATAGTACGTAGTGAAAATTACTTCACTAATATTGGAAGGAAATTATTGTTTGAAAAGATATTATTTATCCTACCTCCTTTGTTAAGCTTAAGCCATATGAAACTCCTAAGATATTATTTTATGCATTGCCTATCAATAAAAAAGTGATCTCACCTCATACATGTGTTTATATCCACTATAAAATTCCTGGAAGTCAAATTGAAATGATTGAATACATTATTTCAACATTTTAGTGTATTAATTGGTCCAAAAATATATTGATCAAATAGAGGGAAAAAATTAAGATATATTATTTAGAAAACTTATTAATGAAAGATAAAAAATTATATTGGTTCTTTTATATAAATAATAATTCAAAATTCAAAAAATTAAATTACTTTAATATTTTATCATTTTATATTGATTGTTAAATTGTGTTTCATATGTAAATAAAATGCATGAAATTTTATATCAAGATACATTATTGAGTTATAATTATCAAAATTTTTATGTATTGAGATTAAATGACTCACATATGAGTTACGTGTATATATAATTTTAAGTGAATTTAGTGCAAATATTGAGAGCATAATTGTCAAATTATAAAATTGAGTTAAAATTATTAACCAAAGGTACAAAAAAATTACATGTGTTTTTTATGGTGACTAATTATATGTGTTTAGTTGTGTCATATAAATTTTATACAACATGATATATTGACTATTTGACTATTGACTGTTAAATTACACTTGAGAATGGAGAATATAATATTACTACATATTAATGATTAAATGTAAAATTTTTTTAAATTTATATTATTATTCTAGAAATACATAATTATGCTAAAAATGTTGTTAATAATGAAGTTTTTCATGAACTCCATAAGTGATATTAAATAGAATAATTTAAAAGACTCCATTTTTATATTATATTTAATTTTTAATTATTATCACAATTTTCTTATAAAAATATTATAATAAAAAACAATTAAAAAATTTATAAGTGAACCCGTGCAAAGGACAGGTATTATCTCTAGTTATATTGTATAATATTATATAATAGTGTACAACATATTAATGAGTACACTAAACATATTATTCATTCCTATAAAATATTCATTTAAAAAAAATTGTACAGTAAATATTTCTCATCAAATTAATTAATGCTAACCATTCCTTTGAGAGCCGCTCGATTTTTAAGCTGCCTTTCCTTTCAACTGCCTAAACAAAATTACTATAAATATCTCCATTATGACCAACTAAGAAGTGATCAATTTGTTTAGATTTTTTATTCAGACATTTCATCGTACCTGGTCATACGCATCAGAGTGTCTTTAATTTGTAAGACCACCTTCAGCTGTTTCATTCAAGTTAAAGAGATCAAACCTCGGCATGAACGAACGTTTAATTATGAACAATACAAATTTGCATTAACCACCGAAAAGAGTAAGAGCATCATGTCTTGTGGCGCGAAATGAAAGGGCCCCTCTTTGACACAGAAGGTATTGCTATGAGTTACTTGAGCATGCCACGACATCGCATGAATACTGTGCTTTTACAATGCATGCTTGCTTTAAAAAAGCAGAAGCAGAGGCATTTTAATACGACTAACTACAAGACAGGATCCTCTTGATAGGATGATAAATTTTTTTTTTCAGCGATATTAGGTTTACTCATTTCACTCGACACACCATGTCAACCCATCCATCCTCTATTATTAAAATAATAAAATTTTCATTTTGAATAATTTGTAATTATTTTTAAAGTGGTTCATGGGTGAGTTTATACTATGTCTTAGGTGAAATGAATTTAAATAACTCAAATCAAAATTTTACCGTACCTAAACTATAATAATTCTGTAATTTTTATGCCCCACCATTCATGATTGTTATGCCTCTTGACATACCAGGCGGATTGTCGCTTCCACGGGGTCCACTGGCGATGCAAATTGCAAAGAAATATAGATATGATGGGAGACTGCGCTGCCGACAGTGTCTTATTGGAAAATAGACTTTGATTCAGAAAGTCCTCTCTCTTTACCTCTCAGATCCAATCCTGCAATGGTATGTTATGATTTTGCATCGTTATATATAGCATACTGTTTTGAAATTTCGTGGCAGCAAAGATATTAACCCAACCTTAATTTTTTAATAAAGTTATAATTTAATTTTGATCCACCGATTATAATGAAAAAATATTTACAATGTCATCCTTCATTTATAAGATTTTTAAGATAATGAGTGGTTGAATATAATCTAACTTTTTTTATTGATACAATAATATATGATTGAATATCGTGTAAATTTTTCTTTTACATTAATCATGTATATAAATTAAATCTATAAAGTTTGATGAAAGATTTTTAATTAAATAATTAACAAGGTTAAATTTATAGTGGATAATTCTTTTCATTAAATTGTTTGTGATTTTCCAAAGCGAAAGTGCCAACTGGTTACTAAAAGCAGTTGATTTGGTAGTTTGGATGAGGAATCTGAATCTTCACTCAACTCCCTTTATCACTCCTCGGTTCTACACTTATATGTGGGGACTATTAAATTTTCACATTGCCTAGAGATAATAAGGTTGATAAAGGTTTTTTAAGTCTCCACAACCTTCACCCTTTGAGTTAGCTTTTGGGGGTTAAGTTAGGATCACTTGATTCTAAAATGACATTAGAGCCTATCCTATAGTTGTTATTGTTAGTTTTTTTTATTGAAATTTAATTGGAGAGAAGTCTCACATTGCTAATAATTGGTATGAAAGGGGATAGCCAAGACTATATATATGAGTCAAGTTCTCTATTCAATTTGTACCAAGTTAAAAACCTTTAACTTTTCTGACTTTTTCCTTCCTCTATACTCTTGTTTTAGAGTGTTGTGAGGAGTAGTTAAAATATTTACTTGAGAGTGTTGGTGTATGGGTATGGATATCTAGAAAGAAGTTCGTGTGTTATAATAATTTTCACATAGTGATATTTCTGTTTTTATATGATAGCGGTCATGGTTTTTCCCGTTTTGGAGTTTTTTTAAATTCTTGTGTTGTGGTTGTATTCTTATTTATTCTCTTTAAGGTGGTTCTCATGAGGGGAGGTGATTTATTTTCCAACAATTGGTATTTATTCTTAGTATGCTTTGTGGTGACTTAGTCTAATCTTCCACATTAGAAAAGAATTTCTGGTGCTTAGGATCATTCTTGGTTACTATCCTGGAAGACAGTGTATCCTGAGAATGCAAGCTTGGAAGGTTCTAGCTAAGGAAAACTTAGTATTTAGCGTGTCCATTGTGATCCACCTTCCTTAGAACACTCCTAGTGCACGGTTTTAGTTAATTACACTATTCCAGGTATACTATTGCAACAATGTCAAGTTTTTCAAGTCCTGTGAAGTGTGACATAGAGAAATTTGATAGAAGAATCAGTTTTGGCTTGTGGATACAAGTCAAAGATGTGTGATATAATCAGGTTTGTGCAAGGCGTTGAAAAGGAAGATCACTGATATGGATAATGAAAACTGAGAGGAACTAGATTTGAGAGGCAAGTGCAATTTGTCTGTGTTTGGCTAAGAATGTTCTTGCGAATGTGCAAGGAATTCAGCTGAAGGAACTTTGGGGGAACCTCGAAGGATTATATCAAGAAAGGGTATCTCAAATTGGATGTTATTGAAGGAGCAATTTCATAATCTATGCATAGATGATAGCATGAAAGTCCCCAACCATCTTAGTGCCATCAATGGTATTGTCTCTGAATTGGAGGCCACTGGAGTGAAGATTGATGAAGATAAGGCACTATGGCTTATATTGTTCTTCCATCTTCCTATGGGCATATCAAGCCCGATTTGATGTATGAGAAGGAAACTCTGAATTTTGAAGAAGTTGCTAGTAAAATCATTGTTGAAGAAAGAAAAATGAAAATAGAGTAGCACTTCATCTAATTCATTGTTTGTAGCTAGAAGTGGCACTTATGGGAAAAAGAATGGAAAGAGTATGACATGCTGGAAATGCAGAAAGCCTGGGCATGTAAAGAAAAATTTTCTAAGTGGCACAGTGTTGAAAAGAGACTCTCAATTTGATGCTTGCAACATTGCTTTCCTAGGAGGAGGATGATATTTACTAGAAGGTAAGAAGTGTATCCTCATGGCATTATCACGCCTCATGGAAAAGGATAAGTTGTTGCGAGAGATCTACATTTGCACATGGGCATTGGCTGGCATTAAAATGCAGGGTGTGTGGTGGGGTTATGTCGATGGCTAAAGAACATCCAAGAAAGCCAACGTGGAAGTTGCACCATAGTTTTTCAGCGTGGTTTTGACATGTGAGGTGAAATGCTTGGACTAGTCTAATTCCAAATGAGTTTACTTTTTATGGTAGAGTATGATAGTTCTTTGAACTATGATTATCCAATATAGACAATGACAACAAAGGATTGTCGGCATTAACAATGGAAGTTGAAGTTGTGTTTATTTCAATCAAGATAGAGATTGTTAGTTTTTTTTTATTAAAATTTAGTTGGGAAAGAAATCTCACATTGCTAAGAATTGGGATGGAAGGGGATTGTCAAGGCTATATATATGAGCCCAAGTTCTCTATTTCAATTTGCACCAATCAAAACACTTTAAACTTGTCATTTGATAGCGGCCTTCTTTGGTTTTGAAGTTTTTCATGTTAAATTCTTGTGTTGTGGTTGTGTTCTTATTTTATTTCTCGTTTAAGGTGGTTCTCAATTAGGAGAAGTGGCTTATTTTCCCAACGTTTAGGCCACCCTCACATATATCCTGTGAACACCCGATTTTGTCCATCTCTTAAACAAAAATCCAAAATTTGCATATTTCATAATTTAAATGAATTTCCTTTATAGTCTTTTCATCTATTTATTTTAAACCAAAAAATTTAATTATTGTTCAGCCCATTTCTACATAAAATAAAAACAAAAAAAACTCAACCCATTTTAATTTCTTTCAGCCCATTTCAGTTTATTGACCCATTTCATTCCACCCATAATTTGTCCCATGAAAAAAGAGAAGAAAGGGAACGTTGGATTCCTCTTTCTAGTTACCTAAAAAAAAAAAAATCACCGTTCTTATGTTTGTCTTTTAATTACAAATAATAATAAAAGAGCAAAAAGAGGACAGAAGGAGCATCATGGGCTCCCTTGCCCGTGTTCCTGCACATGTGAACCAATATAGGACAGAAGGAGTATCAGAAAAATCAAACAAGAGGTGGTGGACATCATGATGGGTTTCCTCCTCAATGTGTGCAAAATGTTAATTTTCTTTCAATGTGAAGGAGGTGCAAGCCCAAGAGAAAACCGTGAATGCTCATCTTTTACCATATGCGCCAACATTTCCATCCTCACGCGGGGGGAAGATAAATATCCTCACCTACTTACTGAAAGAGAGACAATGATGATGATTACATGAAAAAAAAAACCAAACAAGCAAATTCAAGCACCAAAAAAATCAAAAAATACATCCTAGACATCAATGAACCAATAAGCAGAGGGATTAGGAAATTATTGAGAGGAATCCTGCAAAGAAATCAATAGCAAGTCCAGCAATACTACCAAGTAGCAACCAAAAAAACAAGTAACAACATAATAGCAATAATATCATTAATTTAGCTAAAATTTAATAAAAAGGGAGGAAAAGGGAGGAGGCCGTGGTGGTCCTCCCACCAGCGGCCTCACATCTTCATTATCATCACGTCGCCATAGCACCTCATCTCCCCCGTTCCTCAACCACCACGCACCGCCCTCCCTTCCCTCAAGACCACCACTTCACACCACACCCAACAACCACCTTCCTCCCCACCCATCACGCGTCGCGGCCTGCACCTCATGAAGCACTGCATCGCGACGGCCTGCACCGTGTCAGGAACGGCCTTCATCCCAGTCCGGACCGACCAACTCCCTTCCTCCTCATGAACTTCACCATCATCAATAGCCTAGCACCACCGCCATCCCCTCTCCGCCGACACCACCTCTCCCATATCACCGTCGCGATCAGTCTCACCACGAGGACCAACGCCTCGCGAGTGGACCGCATAGGACCGCGAGCCGCGGCTCATGCTGAACTCGCCGGAAGCTCTGTGGCCCGGAATCGGCGCGGCTTCGCCTTCCACGACGACCTCCCCTCTGCCTCTTCCAAGCGACGCCTCGGAACCATTCGGGAAGCCGCGGCATCACCGCCCAGGAGCCGCTGCGCACCCCGCCGGCGCCTTGCCTTCATGACCACGAGCCACCCGCCGCTTCCTTCTCTAATTCGGCTTGCACTAACGCGTGACCACCATCGCATGAGTCACGCGGACTGCCCACCTGCCGGTGCCGCCCTTCCTTCCCATTACGTCAGCTTCTCCTCCCCTTTCCCTCACTAAGCCTTGAAACCCAACCCATTCTCTCTATCTCAATTCCAAAATGAAATCCCTAGATCTTAAGACTGGTGTCCATGTAAAATGTTAAGTTTAGGACCTTTTATTTTTTTTATTTGTTTTATTTAATTGCTTCTGGGCTATTCTTCCATTGCCTTTATTGAAGCCCAATTGGGCTTGTGAACACCAGATTTTGTTCAGCCCCAAAAACAAAAAAAAATCATTTCATTTGAAAAATTCTAGCCCATTTCTCTTTTGGTTGTTGTTCGGTTTTATTGTACAAAAATAAAAAGCCCATTTTGTTTAGTTTCATTTTATTATTTTTTTTATTTTTATTTTATTTTTATTTTATTTTTTTTTTTGAAAAAAAAAAAACTCTAAGCCTATTGATTTTATTGTTACAAAAAAGAGAAAGTAAACAGAAGCCCATTCGTTGTTTTAGTCCAGGCCCATGTTGAAAACAAAAAATGTTGCAGCCCATTTTGTTTTATTTTATTTTATTATTATTATTATTTATTTATTTTAAGTTTATTTATTTAAAAAAAAAAACCAAGGAGCGTTGTCAAAAGAAGATGACAAAGGAAAAAATGGACCTAGCAAAACAAGTCAGATGTTAGAGTGTGCAATTTCAAGAAGACAAAATGAGAGTCTAACAAAGTTGCAGAAGCATGCACCAAGTCAAAAACGGTAGGCACTGAACAAGAACAAGTCAGGAATCCAGCACCAAACAATGGATGGAAGGATTGGAGAATCAAGGCATTCATAGAAGATCCCATGAAATCAGCAATCAGATCCCAAGAGGATAAAACAAATTCATTCACGCCATATAAAGAAGAAAAAAATTCACATAAGGGGGGGCTATTTTCATTCTCTGAAAAATTTTGTTCTGAGACATTGAGGTAATAGAGAGAGCAACACAAAGAGAGATCAATGAGCCAATCTTGAAAGATATACAAAGAGATCAAGGGGGCTAATTCCACAAGATACACAAATCAATTGGTGCTAAGTCCGGCGGACAATCAGTTACAACAAAGAAGGCAGGAAGCAGAAGCAGGAATATGGAACAGGTATTTTCATTACATCAATATTAAAAAAAAATAGCCAAACACAGTAACAAAACACCACCATTATCATCACTACAATTCTAAGCCTTTACAACCACCATCATCATCCACACCTAAAAATTTCCATTCCATAGCATAAATCAAGATTCAAAGATTTCAAAAAAAAAAGAAAAAAATAGAAGTAGAGAGAAAACCGGCGGGCGGGTGTCACCGCCGCACGGATCATGAAGCCATTCCCTTCTTCCCGCTTCGCCCTTTCCCCATCTTCTCTCTCTCTCTGTCCTTCTCTCTTCTTCTCTGTGTTAGTGAATGTGTTAGTGTGTGTTTGTGAGAACGTGTGTGTGTTAGTGTGCGTTAAGCCTTTCATTCCTTTTCAATTATCATTATTACTCATATCAATACTTTATCATGATGGCATGGGCTCTTTACATCCTTTTGTCTTTATTTCAAAAGAAAGCAAAGACCATGTTAAAGCCAAACACGTTTTCAAGTCACGACAAAGTCATTTTGTTTTTGCCACTTGCTTATTTTTTTTTTATTTGTTCCTTTGTTTGCCATTTAGTTTTATGTTAGTTAAAGTTTGGGCTAATCTAACTAGTGAGGCAATACCGAGCCTCGTTTTTTTTTTTTTTTTAAAAAAAAGGGAAACCAAGTGCCTTTTGGAAGTCACGAGAATGTCATTTTGTTTTTGCCACTTGCTTTTTTTTATTTTTTATTTGTTCTTTTGTTTGCCATTTAGTTTCATCTTAGTTAAAGTTTGGGCTAATCTAACTAGTGAGGCAATCCAAGCCTCTGCTTTTTTTTTTTTTTTTTTTAAAAGGGAAACCAAGTGCCTTTTGGAAGTCACGAGAATGTCATTTTGTTTTTGCCACTTGCTTTTTTTTTATTTTTTATTTGTTCTTTTGTTTGCCATTTAGTTTCATCTTAGTTAAAGTTTGGGCTAATCTAACTAGTGAGGCAATACCGAGCCTCTGTTTTTTTTTTTTTTTTAAAAAGGGAAGCCAAGTGCCTTTTGGAAGTCACGAGAATGTCATTTTGTTTTTGCCACTTGCTTTTTTATTTTTTATTTGTTCTTTTGTTTGCCATTTAGTTTCATCTTAGTTAAAGTTTGGGCTAATCTAACTAGTGTGTTTTTGTTGGTACACATAAAACTAACTAAGAAAAATCTTTGTTTAAAAAGCCAGTGTTGGGTAACGTTTTTTGTAGTTGTTATTGTATATATATTAAATATTTTGGTAAAAAAATTGTATTTTAAAAATAAATAAATAAATAATTAGAACTTAGATTTTTAGTTAATTTAGCCGCGATGACTTGTTAATTCTAGGTCTTGAAATATTTTAGCTGTGACAGCTTGATATTCTAAATTTTTTTTAAAAAAATAAAATAAAATAAAATAGATTAATCAATGATTATTTTATAAAGAACTACGTAACTTTGAGTTCCCTATTGCACCAGGGGATACGTAGGAGAGCGATTTAATCCCTGTCAAGTTCAAAATTAAATTTTTATAATTTATGTCTTACTTGTAAATAATTTTTTTTATATATGAAATATTTTATGTTATTTTTATATTATTTGAGAAGTATTTTTTAAATAAAATGTTAATTTAGCCGTGACGGCTTGTTAACTTAATATTTCTACATTTTAGCTTGAAAGCTTAATGATCCAAAAATTTCCTGAAAATTTATTTTTCCCTTTTATAAAAAAGATATTAAAAATATTTCATTTATCTTGTTTGTAAATAATTCATAGAATTTTCTATTATATTCAATTTAAATTGGTCATTTATTTGTTAAAAAATTTTATTTCAAATAAAATGTTAATTTAGCTGTTACGGCTTGTTAACTCGTTATTCTAGACATCTGAGCTATGAACTTTAATGTTCTAAATTTTCTTTAAATTTTCTTTTATTATTTTATGTTTTATTTTCTTTTCATAGAAAGTATCAAAATAAATTTTTATCTTATTTATAAATATTTATAATTTATAAGAGAATTTTATTTTCATATGTTTAAATTTAAATTTCTTACTTATTTTATTTCAAATAAGGATGTTGATTTAGCCGT
>JAMLFY010000238.1:0-49462 GCA_030441495.1 Dalbergia oliveri
ATAATTTGCCTTTTGGTATAAATTAAATTTATGCATACTCCTATAAAATATTCCAGCTTCAAAATTCAATGCAACTACCTGCGGGATGCGCCAACAAGCTAACAAGCACAGCTGCACAGGACAGGAGGGGTGAAGGATAATGTCAGGTAATATTGCATGCAATTTGAAGTTTCGAAGAAATAGGAATATTGTTTCAAATCAATTATTTTTTTTATTTTTTATTTCCTTAGACTCGTATATGAATGGGTTGAATCTTCAACTGAATCATAACTAAGGCAACGACATACGTTATAATACTTGTTCAAATTTAGGTTTTCAGGATAAATGCATATATTCCCGCTAAAATGTAGTTTATACGTGCGCATGATGGCATTAGTTAGGACTTCTGATCGAGAAATTTTGAGTTTGAATTAATTAGTCCATTTTTTTTTTGGATTATTACATAATGAATTAAGGAACAATGCACTCAATATAATTTTGTCAAATGTTTTTTGGGAATAGTTGAAGCGGAGAAAAGCAAAATCGAAAACGAAGAGGGAAAAAATGAATATATATACAATGCATGACTGATAATTGATAAGAGTAGAAAGTGATTATCCCTACTCCCCCCCCCCAACACACAAACATAAAAAAAGACAATGAGCTGTCATTGATTATTAGTTCCATTATTGACAAATTCAAATTAAGTGAGTTTAGAAAAGCAAAAATGTAATGCCAAAAAGCTTTAACGATTGTGAAACTTTCCATACTTATTGGATGTTCCCGGCCCGGCTCTCTCTCGCTCTCTCCATTCTATAATTGAAGTGTTAAATGAATTGTTAGTAACACTATGGAACAATTTTAAAATTGTTCTAAATCCTATATCCTTTTTAGTCCTGTGAATCACTTCTTACCGGATAGAAAGTTTTAACAAAAAGTAATTAGTGGGATATAGGAAAGGGACGTGATTTAGATACATGTGAGTCCCGCTAATTAAAACAACGTCTATGATGAACCTCCCCATTTTCTTTTTCTCCTAGCATGAGGTTCATGCTCCAATGCATCACGTGAAACATGAAAATCCCACACTTTTATTTCGATAATTAGGAAATGTTTAACTCTCAAGAGAGGGAAGTAAATGAGTCTAAAAGGAGTCCAGATTCAGACTGATCCAAAACAAAATTATATTATTCATGCACACATTGTTTATGCGTACAACATTGCAATTATATTCATTTTTAAAGCTTTGGATTTTGTATAAATTTGAACTTCAACTGGATTACAACTAGATACATAATAGGTGGAACGGAAACGTTTTATCAGAAAAAAAAATGGGGAATTAAAATTTCTAATTCCTCCCCCATTCATATCATTGAAGGAAGGGAAAGAGTTATTCACTGATTACACAGACAAACAAGAATAGGCCAATTTACTCTCAGACCATGTCAGCATTACCAAGAAAAATAAAAAACTAACAGTTAATTGAGCAACACCTGAAAAAAAAAAACTTAAAAATGTAAGTTGTTCAATCGGATAAGAAAAAAAACAGCCACTTTACTTGTTGTAATTATCTATATATATGTGTTCCTGTTCGGATAGCTAGGTTTTGTTGATTTAGTAAACGTTTCTGGCACAATGCGTAATGGCACTGCAACCACGACGGTAAGGGTTGGCCCTACCCCTGCGGTGGCAATTGTAGTAGGAGCGTCCACGGTGACCACATGGGACTTGGTTGGCCCTAAGGGCTCCATAGCTAATGTACCTTTGTCGCCCTGCGACTAGTGTGCGGCGGTTGGTCTCTGAGTCCAGCAAAAGCTCGTTGTCATCTCCAATGAAATCACCCACAACGCCATCATCATGAAACCTCAATTCATGAACTTTATTATTAGAAGAAGAAGAAGAAGAAGCTTCTGCCAACATGACCAAGGCCAGGGCCAAGAGGAGGAAAGCAAGACAAGGCTTCAAATACATTTGCGTGCAGTGTCTTAAATTAATTTAATTTGTTGCTAAATATATTATATTGTAGAGAGAAATTAATAAGGAGGAGAAAAGGCCTTTTAATTAGTTTCGTTTGTCCTTGCCCTTCCTGCTGGTGGAGGAGGGGACGAGAAGGATCATATAGGACGCGTGAGAAGGTTGGTAGTTTCTTGGGATAAAAAAGGATATAGATCAGTTTAGAAGTGGAGGGTGTGGGATTTATTTTGTGGTTGTGTTAATTTGTGATTTAACGTAATTTTGGGCAGTGTTCGTTTCTTGCTTTTTTTCTCTCTTCGTGTTTTGGTGACTAGCATGCTAAATAGAGATAGGTTCATGGTCCTTTCAATGTCAACCGTTGTAGTTCACAATGCATGACTGCCATGCATTTTTGCTAGAAATTGAAAGCCATGTCTAATTTTTAGAACAAAAAGCAATTATTTTCAAATCATGTCCTTTTTTATGTTTGACCAATAATTCATTGTATTGTTACGTAAAAGATAAAAATAAAAAAAAATTCAAATTTAATAATATATATATTTTTTCACATGACAATAAATGCCCGATTTGTGGGATATTGATAGAAAATTTGGCTAACTAACTCAACCTAACTTTTTTTTTTCTTTGTTACAACTCCGCGTAGCTTGCACCCGTATGATTCACAATTTCACATGTTATGTATGGATCGGATTGGGCCAGGTCACTTGCACTACATTTTAAGTAGTTCACTCCACCATTATATAAGTGAGTCGAGTTGTATATATTGACTCACAATCTCTCACATTGTGACTTATTTTGACGACTTTAATATAAAAGTATAGGGTAAATAATAAAAATTACCTTGAGATTTAATTTGCTCAAATGATAATCTACCTTATTCTTCTCAAAATTTAACACTCCACCCATTATTTACAAAATAAATGAATAAATAAACAATTAAAGAATAAAATAACAAAGAAAATAAACGTCTCTCAACTTGACATGTCTTTTGGATTAAACTAATTCTTAAAATTCAAATCCTAAATTTAAATTTCATATCCTCAAATCTATACCTAACTAAAAATAAAATAAAATTAGTTGAGTTACTATATAAGAATGATAGGTGAGCCTTGTGATTGAAATGTAGTGAGAAATGTAGGATAATAAGTTAGTATATTTTCAGTATTTTTCAAGGATTTACAAGACAAATTAATCCCTAGTTATTTATAAAATCATTCAAATTGGTATCTAATAAAAATATAAATAAAATAAATATATATCCACTAAAATGCCAAAGAATAATTAAAAATTTCTCCTACATTTTTTATTGTGAGGGATCACAAATTATTTTTTGCTTTTATGAACCAATTTATTTATACTATTTTTATCATGGGTCAACTTAGCTTTACTCTTTTCTTTTAATGTATCTACATTATTCTTATGCAACAACTCAAATAAATGAATAATTTAATTTTGTTTTAAGTTAAGTATAGATTTGAGGATATGAATTTAGGATTTGGATTTTAAAATTAAGAAACTTGTGGAGTTAAAATTACATTTATAAAATTTATTTTTTCACTAGCTTTTATTTTCTATTTTATTTATTTGTTCTCTATTTTTTTTTTCAAGAATGGGGTGGAGTGTCAATTTTAGAAAAGAATTGGATGAAGTGCTATTTTAGCAAATCTCAAAAGAAGTTATTTGCTCAAAAGTATAAATATTTATTTGTTTAAGTGATTCGATATTTATTCTCTTTAAATAAGATTTGGGTTAGGTTAATGATTAAAACTAGTTTTAGGAAATTATGGTGAATTGATTCGACTTGACCTAAATTGACCAAAATCCAATGATTTTTTAATACAAGTGATTTATTAAAAGAAACTTATTTCATTATTTTGAAATTTTGATAATTAAAGAACTCATTAACAAAATCCACAAACACATAACATCAAATATTTTTTAATACAATAAATATTTTTAGTTTTTTCCTTTACTATGAACCTATTTATTTAAACAAATAGAAGGATATGAGAATATTTATAAAGAAAATATATAATATATTCAAATATTGTGATGCAATTTCTTTATTTTTTTAATTCAATTTTAACACATGGACAATATATCATCTAATTAAATTCTCTTATATGCATAATTTTTAAAGTAGTAGGATAGGAGTCAATCTCAAGGGCTCCTTCCCCTTGATTTCAGTTTTAGGCATTTTTGATCATCCTCTAATTTACTTTATTTTGGATAATTTTAGTAAACCTTTTGATTACTTAAATGTTTAAACATTATAATAGATAATACATTATTTTCTTTGCTATATATATATATAATATATATATATATATATAGTGTGTGTGTGCATATATGTATATGATTTTGATTGTAAAAAAATTATTTTTTTTATATCGCAATTGTTATTTAATTTTTTAGTAAAAATAAAATTAAATAATGAGTATTATTTTAATATAAATTAACTATTAAATATTGATCGCTCCCCTTTGTATCATCTAAAATCACCTGTGGTTGACTTTATTTTATTGATATAATAATATATAAATTGAAGAAAGTCGCAATTAAACTATTTTTTAGGTATAATTCTTTTGCCATCCGGAACTAAACTACAAGGTATATTGGAATTCCTTTTTTTTTTTTAGTTAAGACTTCATAATCCATCCTTTTTTTATCTGTTCAACTTTTTTGGTCAAGAAGTCCGAAATCCATTCGAAGCCCAACGTTTTGAGCCCGTTCTTGGAAGCCTGACTACCTGAGGCTCGGCTGCCCGCCCGAACTGTTCATTTTAATCCTCATGCGTGTAAGACAAAAAAAAAGAAAAAAGAAGGTAAATGCATGTTCATAGGTGGGCTCAGAGGGAAAAAAAAAAAGGTGGACACGAAAAATAAACATGGAGACAGCATTTTTTTTTAGTGAAAAGAATCTTCTATTGTTATGACGTTTGTTTCAATGGATATTTAATTATTTTTAATGAATGATATATTTTTACATTTATTATAAATTTTTAAAAAAATTTCCTGAGTATTAATTATTCCAAAAGAAGATTTTTCTATGATTTAGTGAAATTTCATTCCAAGTTAAAGGGTGGAAAAAATTTCCATGACTTGGGAATCATAATTATTAAGCACAATTACTAAACTATCCCTCAATTATTTAAATTTTTTCTGACAATTATTTGACCTAAGGGTATTTTGAAAATTATGAGATATATTATTAGGAATATAGATTATAAAACAAACAAGTTTTAAATTTATTCAGAATCTTAACAAATAATCCTAGTTAATGTTTAATACTAAACAAATAATTTTTAAAATACCCAAGAATAATATTCCTTGAAATATTATTCTCAAGAAATGCAATTCCTGAAAATATAATTTCAAACCTTAAAACAAACGTCTCCTTAATGTTTTTTAGGCTGTTAACTTTTGTAATACCCTCATTTGTACCCCAAACAAAAACTTTTGTAATAAAAATTTCTTTCCAAGGAAAATAATTGGTTCTGATTCACAAAGATCCTTTACCAGAATTTTTTTAAAAAAAATAATCTCTCTCCTAAGATTAAGTATAATTGCCCTTGTAACTTATCTATTTTGCAAAATTACATTGACATTTCCTATATATGTTAATTCATTAATTTAAATGATAAAAGAGATAACATATAACTTGTACATGATTATTAGTGATAAAATTATAATATTTGACATATATATCGACTAAAATACCTCTCTTTCTATCACAAATTATAATTGTAAGTTTAACCTTCATGTGATAAAAAGGTATTTTATTCAATTAATATGTTAAATATCATCAAAATATTATATAATTTTATCATTAATAACATATATGTCATATGTTATATTTTTTGTCACTTAAATTAACAAATCAATATTTACAAGAAAGACAAGTGTAAATTTAGTTAACCTTAGGAAGATCAACGATAATTTTACAAAATAGATATGACAGTGTAATTACATTAAATTTCAAGGAAAATGAATGTAATTTCCTAAAAAAAAATCCACAAAGGTCACTTTACAAATGATTATAAATATGTAAAATAAAACATAGGAACTGAGTTTAAAATAAAGATTAGTTTTGATACATGATATAAAAGATTTTACACTATTATTAAATTATATTTTTTATTTAAAATATTTTTGAAGTAATATATAGTTAAATCAAACACTTTTATTGATATGATGATATATTATTAAATATTTGTGTGAATTTCTTTTTATATTGGCAATACATATATTAATTCCTTCAAAATAAATATATAATATAAGGCCAAATATACAATTTTACAAATTTAATTTTAATACATTGATAATATAAATAAATTTATATTATCATTTAATCATTTATTATTATGTTAAAAAATATAACCGACTTTCATATTTATTATATAAAAAAAGTATAAATAGAGGAATTTAATTAAATAATTCTGTAACTACAAGAAAATTAAACTCTAATTCCGTTATGTCAGTATATATAATGAAATTAAAGTAACTACTACAATTCAGAACTAACCACCATCTGATCAGAACTAACAACCATCCGAAACCGATTAAAGAGTTAAAATCTCCAACTTCAGCAATACGTTGTTGGGTCAAAACTCAGAAGTCATCTTTGGCTACTGTATTGCTGTCACTTGCACAATTGACTGAAATCTCATCTCAATTCTTTTGGGATCACGTAACACGATATAATGAGTATTTTAATAATATATATATATATATATATATATATATATATATATTAATTTTAAATTTTATTTTAAATGATTAATATATTATATTTAATGTGAATTCAGAACTATATTATCATTATTTATTCTTTAAATTAGAGTTAGTTTTCTAAACAGTAAGCGAGAGGGAAAAACACTTGATAAACCATTTAACAAATAAGCTTGTGTAAAATTTAATTTGTAATATTACCAGGCATATAAATAACTCTCTTGAATAAATAACAGTACATCTATAAATAAGTTTAATTTTGGTGCATAAATTATTATTCAATCAAATTATTTTATTTGTATAATTTTTTAAATTATTAGTGTAAAATTCAACAACTTTTACTGATATAATAAAATATGATTAAATAATAGTATAAATTTTTTTTACATTATTAATATATAAAAATTAAACTTAAAGAAATTGTGTGGCTGAAAATATTTGCATAAAGTAAAGATTGAAAATTTTTAAATGCCTTCTTACTACCTGTGGGACAAAACTTTGTGCATACAGCAATATTCTTGACAAAGTGTACCTTGTGGAACGGGGTGTAAATCCGCTTAACTCACATCATGTTTGATCATCATGGATTAGCAGTACTCCAAAGACTTTCTGTACCCAGGATACAGAAAATTGCATTCTCCATTTTCAAAGCCCTAAAGTTGCATGTTTATATTCTTTCCCTCTGGTTCATTTCATGCTAGTGAGAATGGTTAGCGTACATTATTGATCTCGTTAAATTTCAACTAAATAATTAAAGGGCATAGCCACATAGGAGAGACAGTTTTCAAACTCGTTCATATTGGGCAGTAGTTGGCTCAGAAATTAACAAATGATAAGATTCAAATTTGACGTAAATCTTTACTGGAGACTCTTATTCTTTGAGATTAGTTAGATTGAGTCAGATTAATCAATTTTTTTTTGCCAATAGGCTCTGAACATCAGTGGTTTCAATGCTCAAAAAATTAAATTTCCAACGCTACATCATAGTTGATACAAGTGAACTTAAGTGGAACTCAGTTCAGATACATTTCCATATCCGGGAAACATAATTCCAAGCAAAAATACATTTTCTTTTCCATTTACAATGTCAAGGACGTTACTACATGTTCTTGCCTCCGGCTACATCCAAATGGTTAATCTAGCTACGCTTAAATTGAATTACCATAAATATTCAATGAAATTGATATTCTATCGGCTAAAAGATCTCTAGAATGAATGTATCTCTAAAATGAAGAAATAATAATACATAAATTTAATTTTAATGTAGTAATAATATAAAAATATTTTATATCATCATCTAATTATGCATTATATCATATAAAAAAATATAATTGATCATTAGACCCACTTTTATAAAGGTTATACAAATAGAGGGATTTGGTTGCATGCATAATTGGATAAAACATTTTTTATATTGTCAGTTAATTAAATCAACTCATAATATACTCGCTTCAAATGAACAAGTGATATATGGAGAGATCTCATGATTAGAGATAAACCAGCCTTATATCTTAAAGGGATTAGTCACTAATTTAAACTGTAATATCCAGTTCAACTATAGAAATTATTAAAGTGATGATGTAATCACCCTCTATTTAAAAAAATTATTATAATAATGTAAATATATAAAAAAAAATTTCTTCTAGAATCAAGTAGTATTTTTTTTCGTCTTTCTTTAGCTTCTGTACAAAAAAAAAAAAAACTGGAGAATTTTCTGAGACATTTTAATAGATAATCATAATCTCGTGTTTTGGTGCCTTATTATTCAACCCATCCATCACGGTTAATCATGGCGAATTTCTGAGAGTGGTAAATAGAACTTCATTTTCGTCAACAATGTCAAAAATTAAATAATTTTAATTGCCTCAGGCTCTAGTCTTCTCTGGTCACATCATGCTCAACCATCATTTTCATAGAAATTAATAAATGGGTAGACTCGAAATGAGAGATCAAACATAGATTTGATCTGGGAGGTACATCTGCTATTGGTCATTTGTTGAGAATTATCTCCCACCCCACTAGCAGAGGAAAATGGAAATATATCAGACTCATTCACACTAAGAAGTTGCACTGTAGCGGCATTTATGAAGAAAATCAATCCCATTTTCTTTTGTCTGCATAATCCAGCTCATAAAATCATGCTTCATGAATTTAACGGTAAAAACTTTACATGCCCATAACTGAAAAATTCCCAAACCCAAATACAAACAAATTTACATTTTTAAAGAAGTTCCCTGTGAAAATTGTTTCCATCTAGCAAAACTGAGCTTTAAGGTCCGTCACTTTTAATGATATTTAAGAAAGGGTACCGCAGCAGTACTTGAAACCAAATGTGGGAGAATGTCACCAATTAATGCAGCTGATATATGTAGCTGCAACTGCACATTACAATACAATTATTTCCATCTCATGTTTTTTAATGCATCATCACTAGCTTCTGGCTTATCCCTTCAAATTTCGGTGGCTTGATGATTTATTTAGATTTTAGAACCATCATCACTTGCATTCACAAGCAAATTAAAGATATAGATCCAGGTTCCTCTGCAGAGAACATCACTTAACACAAGCATATGCGCTGAAAGATGTCGAATTGGGGATGATAACACAAGTCGGACTCGATAACAGTTTATGTGCTTTGAATTTTGACCTGAAACTAATGGATATATCAAATCACTAACCTAACATAAACTACGTAGACCCGCGTCTACCTTTGTCTTTGTCCTAAATTATCATCTAGAAAGTTGGGACTTGGGAATTGAATTGGGATATTATCTAAAACACCAAATTACGGAGGTAATTGTTATCCCATGATCATTGATAAACAGCAAAAAAGTGGAGAATCATATTCTTCTGGGTCCCAAAAGTAATCTACAAAGCGTGGTTTATGGTTGTCCTTACTAGCTAGTAATTTATTTATAAAAGATTGACTGCTATAACTGCTATACATGGTGAAGATATTTATAGCTTTTCTTTGGATTCAATTCTACAGAAAAGACAAAGTGTAAGGTTTAATTCAATTGACCTAATAATTGCTAGTTTTGGGTATTTAAAACCATTCTTTTTGGGTGTTATGGAGGGCCCAAGGCCAAGTTGGTATTTAAGACTTTAACTAATAATAAAAAAAGTGACTTTATGATGTTGGAGAGGTTAAATACCTGTGAAAACTTTTTGACATATAAAGGAAAGCGATCCGAACGAAAATATCACTATACGCAGCAAATACCCCAAAAACACAACATGAAAATAACAGCAAAGAAAACCGCAGAACTTTTGATGAGTTTGCAAGGTTAGTCACGTAAGATTCAAGTGATGAGGCAAATTTAAACTACATACATTAGAGGTCTCTTAAGTTGAAGTCGTAACAAAATGATGAGTTTATTCTGTATTTCCCCGCTTCTAACAAATTGTTGACCTTTTTAAGCTAAATCAGACATCGTCCTACTACGGACTTAATTTCATTAATCCAACGTACTGGCCCTTTATGAAGCACAAATCATGCTTGCATAAGCTCAAAAATCTATGTAACCCATACTTTAACGAGACAACACTTAAGAAACCACACCTACGACCCAAACATGAAACAGTGCTTGTCATTCTATTTAAGTGTCTATTAATTTAAAGTTGAATAATTCTATACCATCCTGCTGAAGATGCCTATAAATTTTTTTACATATTAAATGAAGTAAGTATTATTCACATTTTAAGTTTTTAAGACATTAATTATATTTATTCTTTTACTTATGTTAGTATTAGGATGATTTGTAGGTAAATTAGTAGGAGAATATAGCAAACCTCTTTAAAGTTAGCATGATGGTTAAGGATGTGTGCTACATAACTCAACTACTCACATTAGTCTTGATTTATGCAAAAATCAGCTACCTCAATGATATCCTTTCTATATAACTTTGAAAAATAAATTCTTATCATCTCATTATATTATAAGACAATTACTAATTTTTATGAATATAGTCTTATCATATATTGTTAGTATCAAATTTTTATGAAGCGTGAATCACGACTATATGAGCTTAAAAAACTATTAAATTATTCTTCAATGAGAGTTTGTTGTACCTAATAAATTGAATCATTTCTAATCTTTTTGTTGCTTGTTAGTTTACATAAGTTTTTCTGTTTTAATAATTATTATCTGTAATGTTTATGAAGAAAATAAATTATTTGAAAGTGGTAACATATTTTTCCTCATATATAATATAATAATGTCTTTTAAAATTAGTAACTAGTTAATCATATAATAAAACGAATCATGTATTTTTTCCAGAGTCATGTATAGTATGGTGTTGAACAGTCATCTACGGAGTCAGAGTTTGATCATATTAACATGAAAAATTGTAGAGTCTTTATCACTAGTGACCACTTAAGAATAGCACTCAAGCTAAAAAGAAAGAGCAAAAATATTGAAATTAATGTTTTCAAATAAAAAAAAGGAAAGGAAATAATGGGATTCGAATAAGATGACATATTCAAATTTTGGCAAACACGTGGAGATTGAACACCTTCATGACCCCTCAACAACCTTGCTTCCAGCACTCTCTTGACCCTGTACACACATGTAATGGTCAGCCCTTTGTCAGAGTATCATATTTAAAAAGCATTTAATATTTGATGTACTACATGCCCGAACGCTACTTTTCTCATGCCCCGGTTCTTTTTTTCTTCTTTGAATTTGATATTTTGGTCAAATAATGTCGGAGTAATAATTTTGGGCAGCTCGGCTAATTTACCTCTTTGATTTAGCTTTAAAAGGTCATTTATGCTTGAACTAAAAGATTTATGAAGATATTTCTTAGGCTTAGTTTTAAGTAATTCATATAACTAAGCTCTAGAAAAATGCTACCTATTATAAAATTTAAATCAACATGTATAAAATTATTTCAGAAATAAGTGCAATTTTTACATAATTTACACAACCTCACGCGTGTTAACTGTTGACAGATACTTTTTTGATTGAAACTGGTGAGTGGTGACAGATACTTTGAACCCAGCAGCAAAAGAATTTCTCTTTATAGCAATTGACGATAATGACCTATGTTGTACTATTGATCACGGTGTCCTTTGAAGCAGCAGATTAGTCGAAAGGTACACAGAAACCTTTACCATGGCTTGATTTGCAAGTGAGCCTGAATATTTAGTCAGTGAAATGGATGATGATGAGGCAGTTTACTTTATTCCTTTAGCACATTTTTCTGAGATTTTTTTAATGGCATAAATATTTTGAAAAACAAGCAGAAAGAAAGGTTTATTGAATACAAAAAAAAGACAAAAAAATGGTTAAGATAGTTGTCTTATATCCAATCCAGCTTCATCATCAGCACACCTTTTGCTTGTCCATTTCACAACTGAAACACCACAACTGGCTCAATTCTCCTTCCTGTTGCATTTGTTTATTCAAATTTATCCTCTTCTGTAGGTAATCTTTTTGTATAAACTCTTTTTGTGTCTCTCACTTTCTGAGTGCAGCTCTTTTTTCTTTTTGACCTTTTAAGATAACAAAATCTTTATCTGATGCCTTATGTCTTCCTTCATGCGGGTTTCTTTTGATTTTGGTATTGGTAGTGGTGGGTATTGCTAGTCTGAATTAATTTCAGCTTTGTTATGTATGTAACTATAGTCATGAAACCTATAGCTCCCTAGCTCCTTTTGCCCAAATTGTATCTTAATTTATAGGCAGTATGAATGCATGTTGAAGAGGTGAAAACTGGTTTAGAGAACTCATATTCAGCTATTTTGTATTCTCTATTTGCAAAGATGATAGTCATTTGATTCTTTTCTTACATATCAATCGGGAGACTCAGCTTAGAATTGGTTATTAATTACTCAAATTACTAGTGTTCTCTGAAATCAAAAGCTTTGCGGCTGCTAGTCTCAACTTTGTGCTTGATGCACGCACAATATGAGAGGAATCTGGGGCAGCAGGGTGATAATTGAGAAATATCATGCTTTTCTAACTAATTCTTCTGTCAGCAAGTGTAAGCTTAGTATAGCAAGGGGGATCAGCTAAGATCAAACAATGTAAATTCGATTGTAAATTGGGATATAGCAATTGACGATAATGACCTATGTTGTACTATTGATCACGGTGTCCTTTGAAGCAGCAGATTAGTCGAAAGGTACACAGAAACCTTTACCATGGCTTGATTTGCAAGTGAGCCTGAATATTTAGTCAGTGAAATGGATGATGATGAGGCAGTTTACTTTATTCCTTTAGCACATTTTTCTGAGATTTTTTTAATGGCATAAATATTTTGAAAAACAAGCAGAAAGAAAGGTTTATAACAAGGAAAAAAAATGAATACAAAAAAAAAGACAAAAAAATGGTTAAGATAGTTGTCTTATATCCAATCCAGCTTCATCATCAGCACACCTTTTGCTTGTCCATTTCACAACTGAAACACCACAACTGGCTCAATTCTCCTTCCTGCTTCTTATGTCTTCCTCTCTCTCTCTCTCTCTCTCTCTCTCTGAGTGTCCCCCTATGTGACTGTTCCTCATTGGATAATTTGGACTTAGTTTCTGGTCCAAGCATTGGCTGCTGCTAGCTAACTGCTGTTGCATTTGTTTATTCAAATTTATCCTCTTCTGTAGGTAATCTTTTTGTATAAACTCTTTTTGTGTCTCTCACTTTCTGAGTGCAGCTCTTTTTTCTTTTTGACCTTTTAAGATAACAAAATCTTTATCTGATGCCTTATGTCTTCCTTCATGCGGGTTTCTTTTGATTTTGGTATTGGTAGTGGTGGGGTATTGCTAGTCTGAATTAATTTCAGCTTTGTTATGTATGTAACTATAGTCATGAAACCTATAGCTCCCTAGCTCCTTTTGCCCAAATTGTATCTTAATTTATAGGCAGTATGAATGCATGTTGAAGAGGTGAAAACTGGTTTAGAGAACTCATATTCAGCTATTTTGTATTCTCTATTTGCAAAGATGATAGTCATTTGATTCTTTTCTTACATATCAATCGGGAGATCTCAGCTTAGAATTGGTTATTAATTACTCAAATTACTAGTGTTCTCTGAAATCAAAAGCTTTGCGGCTGCTAGTCTCAACTTTGTGCTTGATGCACGCACAATATGAGAGGAATCTGGGGCAGCAGGGTGATAATTGAGAAATATCATGCTTTTCTAACTAATTCTTCTGTCAGCAAGTGTAAGCTTAGTATAGCAAGGGGGATCAGCTAAGATGAGGGAAGATAGTTGCAAACAATGTAAATTCGATTGTAAATTGGGATTGGAATGAAGTCACTTTGTTCAACACTCCATTGTAAAGAGCTTTTAATATCAGATTTTAATGTAAATCACAAAACAGAACCATACTTCGCATTTTTATTAGTGGACATGTATTATGCTAACTATGGGTGTGGAACAATCACATCAATAGTTGCAATGACCTCTGTCTTTAGTCTTGTGCTGTTGCTGAGTTCTTGCAAATTAATGCCACCTACATAGCAGCTTTTACTGAAAGTGAAAAATCTTTGTTACTATGATGATATGATACTTTTCTTGTTTGTTGGTGTGTATATAATTTTGCGGACAATGAAGCAAGTTTAGAGTCATTTTAGATTTTTTTTCTGACCTCTTAATGCAGGTGTTTATTTCAAATAGAATTAAATTTCACACGTGTGATTCTGAAGTCCATATGCGCAGAAACTTTTACCCTGTTGAAATTGAGTATAACGTTTATATTCGTATCTTCAGGATTAGTTTCCCAGTTATTTGTCTCTTCCTTTTGGCCAAGATTGGCACCAGCATACTACTAACAGATCAGGTGCAGCATCTTGTGCCAAGCAGTTGCGTTACCTTTGAAGAAAGCCCTTGCATTTCGGCCATGACAACCAACCATAAAGAACAACAGTTTCTCTTTGAGGTGACTTTCTGTAACTAATAACTATCATTCCTATCTATGATTTAGGCTTAGGAAAAGCATTTTCTTCAACATCCTTAACTTTGAATTTGTGCCATGCTCAGATTGCGAGTTCTGAAAAGCAGTTATGGGCATTGATCCATTCTAAAGGCCTATTACACTCTGATGCACAAGACTTGTACCGCAAGGTCAGGTCAAGTTATGAGAGAACAATCTTGAATAATCACTCTCATTCAGAACTTCAAGATGCTGAATATTGTTTGTGGAAGCTACACTATAAGCACATTGATGAATTTCGCAAAAGAATAAAGAAATGCTCTAGTAATGCAGAGGACAACAAATCAGGAATGCTGCAAGATGGTGTTGTGCAGATAAAAAATGACAATCATATTAATGCATTTAAGTCATTTCTGTCAGAAGCTACCGAGTTTTACCAAACTCTGATTGGGAAACTCAGAAAACATTATGGAGTCCCTGAAGAGGCCTTGTTTTATAAAAAGGGTTGGATCTCTACTTCTTCTGATCCAGAAGCCATGCTGAAATGTCGATATTTATGTTATCGCTGCATGGTCAGTGTGGGGGATCTGGCCAGGTATAAACAACAATATGAAAACCTTGAAATTCAAAACCAGAATTGGTCAGTAGCTGCCACCTACTACTTGGAAGCAACAAGGATTTGGCCAGATAGTGGGAACCCGCAAAATCAGGTAATTTCTTGTCTTGAATAATTTCAATTTACCTTTGGATCTGTTGCATAAGAAAACCTTTTGTCCAATAATTTGTTCCCATCACAGTAAGTAATCTTGTTGGTTTGCAGTTGGCTGTGTTAGCAACATATATTGGTGATGATTTTCTTGCTGTGTACTACTGTGTAAGAAGTTTAGCAGTTAAAGAACCTTTTCCTGATGCCTGGGATAATCTTATCTTCCTGTTGGAAAAGGTAAGATGAGGATCTTTTGGCAAAGCAGTATTTATTTTATCCACATGTTTATTGGTTCTGGGCTCTGTATACTGCCATCTTTTCAAGTGTCCCTTCTGATCTTACAGAACAGGTCATCTCATGTGCAATATGTTGCCAGCAAAGTGTGCTTTGATTTCTTCAAACCTTGCGCAAGAATCGATAAGAGATCAAAGCACAACCAAATGATGATAACTCAAACAATAATAAGAATGAAGGTGAAATCAATCACTTCACAGACACAAAGTTGTGGTCTCTTTTTGTCAGAACAATCAGTTTTCTCTTCATAACATCAAGGTACATCATGGATATAGCCTGTTTTAGAATTTTCTTGTCATATTATCTTGCTCTTTGATGCCCCTTGTTGTCAACTCAAGTCATGCTTTTTCATGTTTCTTCCCTTGTCTCCTGAAGCAGTTTGGAGGAATTCCCCATTGCATTGGCCTCTACAATAGGAGTGTTGGATACAATGATGGAGCTGGAAGACAAAGAACTGAGGACCATTTTGGAGTCAAATGGACATATGGATTTAGCCAGAAGGGGTCCTTTCCGAGCCTTGCAAGTGGTTTCTATACTCATATTTGCCCTAAAGAATCTAATTGATGGTCAAGAAAAAATGAATCAAAAGACCAAAATGATTGTCAGCAACTTATGCTGATACAGTTGGCATTGTCTGCTTCATTCAGTATCCTGGGACGTTTTGTTGAAAGATGTCTACAGGCTACTCCTTTGAATTCTTGCCCCTTATTGCCTTCTGTACTTGTTTTTGTGGAGTGGTGTGCAAGCGTGCTTGATGCAACTGAAGTACATGCAACTGATCAGAAGAGTACAAGAGCTATTTCTTACTTTTTTGGTGAGCTTGTAGAACTTCTAAATCAACTAAATGACAATAGAAAGGAAACCAAGAAGCTTCTAGATAGGACCCCTCTTTGGGAAGATTATGAACTGAGGGGCTTTGTACCTGTAGCTTGTTCACATTTATCACTAGATTTCTCTGATAGTTGGGAGCACATTGACAGTTTTGAAAGAGGTACTGAATTGCGTACTCAACGCATGACTGAAGCAGCAATGAAGATTGCAAACAGATCAACTAATTTGCAAAAGTGGATAACATGTGAGGCATCAGGAGGAAAATTTTATGCTGGTAGACCAGATGAAGATCATAAGAAAAAAGAAACAGAAAATGTGGTGTCCAATGACAATAGTACAAGAGGGGAAGAACCTAATCAGAAAACTAACTTAGGCACAGGGGAACATGGAATATGTATGACTGGGGATAATCCAGTAGTTTCAGCACCAATGGAAAATCTTTTGAGGTTGAAGATGAAGAAGTGATTCTCTTCAGGCCTCTAACAAGGTATAATTCAGCACCTTCATACCCCTCTATTTCCACTGATGAACGGATGTCACCAAAAGACAAGGATCATCAAAGCTTACCTTCTGATGATTGTCTGCGCCGCGCTACATCACTGCTTATGGCACAAAACCTATCTCCAAGTGATCCATGGGGATTCCATGGTGACATTGTGGATTTCAGGGGCAACAAATCACTCAAACAGCAAGAAGCTTCAGTGAAGGAATCAAATGCACACTCTATTTCTGAAGGTCCAATCTATGCAGGGCCTCCCTCGCTCAGTTCTTGGGTCCTTGATAGAGGAAGCTTGAGCAGCAACAGAAATATGGGGACAAATGGTCTTAGTGAGCAGAGGTTGCGGCCCATTGATGAAGCAGCTTCTTCATACTTGGCTGGTCTTTCCATCAATAAAACTGAGAATAATTCAGTCATGAGTTCAGTGGATGAATCTTCAAATTTCCTCTCCTCTTCTGTCACATGTTATGCTCCGGCCCCTTCTGCTCCATTATTGCCAGATAATGCTGCATGGTTTACTGATTTACAATCCACTTTCCCTGCTCCGTTTTTCCCAAACAACGCATCACCAATCAGCAACTATGCAGATTGGAATTCTACTTATGGAACACCTGGATATGATCCTAGCTTTCCAGCTTATTCAATTGGTTTCCCACAACCTGGAAGAATGACTTCTTCAGAATGGCTGCGTCGGTACAGAGAGAATTACACACTTGAGAGGGTCAACAATCACATGCTGCAGCCTACTCATTTGCATGTTCCTGGGAATCATGAAAACTATTTCTATCATGACACACAGAGGTTTAATCAATATGATCGATGGGGTAATGATCCTTTGCCTTCTAACCAGTTCACATATATGGAGCCACCAAGTTCCCCACAATTGCAGTCAGTATTTCCTTACCCTTTTGGTCCAGCTGAACACAATAATACCACTACCAGTCTTTTCAACAATTTTCAAAGACCAAGCCCTTATGGCTGTGGTGGTGCTGTGACAGAACCGAGAAGTGAGCCACAGACTCTGCTAGAGTACCTTAAAGAGAAGGAATGGCGGCTCCAGCGAGATCCCACCCTCAGAGGGCCTACGTTCATGGGAAATTGACACTCCTCATCTGAAAGTTTTAGTAACTTTGTAAGCCTTGCTTTGCACTTTGGTTCCATAGAGAAATATCAATTATCATATTGTATATTAGTAATTGTATATGTAACATAGTATGGATATTGGAGCCATTCCATGAAAGAGGAATTTCAAAGAAAGTGGATGAAATATCCTCCGTTCAGCCTTTGTGTCGTTGGAATTCTTGCTGTTTCACAACCATATATTCATGGTGGACATTGTTGTGGGATATGCATGCACAATGTGTAGAGTTGAAGTCATGAGGTTTAAGATCGTTCAAAGAGACCCAAAAGTTGGCCTGATGATACCTAGCCTCAGCTATATAACCACAATAACAAGAGGGAGATAACTTGGTACATGATTAGTGAAAACAGGCTTACTAGTCATTGTTAGTGAGAAAAAATTGTAATGGTTCAGCACGCCAGTACTATTAAGACGTGTGGGCGAGTTTTGTAACATTCAACAACTACGGCTTAAGACGGCTGGGTAGAAGTTGATATCAGCCAACAGGATAAATAAAATCAGTTTCATGTGATTTTTTTTTTAAAAAAGAACCAATGAAGTGTTCAACTTACTATAAAAATCATGACCATGGTAGTAAAAGAATTTCGTAAAAGAGTATTCACGAAAAAAACAGAATTTTATAAAAATTTACAAAATGTGGATTGAGGTAGCAAACCACTTGAGATGAAGAAATCAGCTTATAATTAGTCTTGTAAAAACTTTATATGGATCACATATGTAAAATTAAAAATAAAAATAAAAGAAAATAAGTGAGCGTGATAACTAATTTCGTGTAATGTATTCTGATTAAACATAAAATAGGAAAATTTATCAATTTTATTAAATTTTGTTATAATTCTTATTTGAAATGACATCAATTTAGTTCTAATATTTTAATTTTGACATCAATTTAATTATTTTATTAGAGTTTCATTATGATTAAATGACAAATTGATATTAAAATAAAAAATTGTCAAAATTGAATTTATATCAAAATTAAAAATATTAAGGCTAAATTGATATAAAATTGACCGAAAAATGTGTTGTTTATTTTTTTTTCTTTTTATTAGGCGATTCATTTCGTTTAGTTATGCTCGTGCAGGATAGGGTTTTAATATTATTCATAGGTTTATAAAAAAAAAAAAATTACAATTCCTAGTCCCCGGAAGTTGTTTAGGCCAAAATTGAAAATTAGGGTTAAAGAATAGCGAATTGGGAATTGGGCCGTTCCCCCGTTGTTGTTCTTCTTCTTCTTTGGACAGGTAATAATGCTTTCCTCTCTAATTCTGTGTCTGCCCACTAAACCTTGATGATGTTAGTAGTAGTCATGTAGGAGTAAAACTGGACTTGTTAATTGAAATGTAATGTGAATGATCCTCACAAATTCATGTTTCTGTACTTGATTGTTACCCAATTGGTGCCTTTTTTTTTCTGGCTGCCTAGCTACACTGTAAGATTGCAAGATGGACCATCAAGATCAACATCAATCAGGATCTGACGGTGGAGATGTATCTTCAGCCCAAGCAGTTCTCCTTGGAGCCTTAGCTCCTGGTGTTAACGTCTGTAGTGTTCTTATTCAGCGCTTTTATTTTTTTCTGTGTCTTTTTTCATTTCATAGCCATCTTCATTACATTTTGTGATTCTTTATTTTTTGTTCCTTCTTTCTTTTTTTTTTCCTTTTCATGTTTCAGGGTCCTACGTGGATTACACTAAAGTCGACATTTTTAATGCTGGGTCTCTGTCTTGCTGTTATGCTGGGCTTGGCATTCTCTTCCAGTGATTCGTCACTGATGCTTCATGTTGCATTTCTTGTACTAATCTGCGTTTCCCTCTTCTTACTCCTTAGCTGGTACTTTCATTCTTCACCTGAAAGCACACTGTCAAATTTACCCCTAGTGTAATTGGTGTCAATTTGAAATTGGGATTTTGTTTATATTCATGCTTCATGCACAGATTCCATTGTTATAACGTGTACATCGAACATGTGTGTACCAAGTTACCAACAAGTCCCTTTAAGTATTTGGAAGAGCTGTTCTTTTGGTTTTGCTTTTTGTGCGATGAGTCTTAATGCTACTTTTTGTTTCATTCTTTTTAACATTAAAGGTATGATTGGTTGGAGAGTAAAAGTAGGAGTAAAATTTTCCTAGCTGAGTTTCATGTGTAATTTAGTATGCATGGAACTCATCAATTGAATTTTTCTTCCTGTTTTTGCCCTCAGCCAAACATGCCCTTTATGTAATGTAACCTTCTTTGTGTGATAATCCAGTGCAAACATTCTTATGTGATATAAGTTCCTGTATGAGTTTTAGATATACTAAGAGTTCAGACCCAGCTGGAAGTTGTCATTGTAATGAGATTCAGACTAAGTTAGGATCTAGGATTTCTGTGCATTAGCAAATATGATTAGTCAGTGTGTTGAGATTCCATAGGCTGTTTGTTTTTCGTTGTTGTGGAAAATAACAGAGAGAACTAACTCAACTAAGTACATTTTTCCTGCAGGTTTCTTGCACAAACTGGTTTGGTCTCTATTGAACATCAAATGCGTGAGATGGGCTTAGAGCATAAGGATCATCGAAGGACAAGTAGAAAGAACGAATAACTATTTTCTTATGGACACTGCAAAAGAATACATCATATACTTTGGAGTGTTGGAAGCTGTAGGAGGACACTACATTCTGTTGAATTCCTTCATACCAAATGGAAACAGCAACCAAATCTTCCAAATATCATGAGAAACATCCTGGTTGAAGGTTTATCCCCACTCTGTTTCCGTCCTCCTTATGCTTATCAGGTTGGGTTTGATGAAACACAAACATGAGCAGCAGGCAAACTGCAACCAGAACACAAGAACTTGAGCTCTTTCGTGATCTGGTGCTATAGAGCCCTGACCTTAATTTTGTTCCAATTGTTTCATTTTGTTTGCCTCTCTCTTTGCTGCTGGTTCTATCTCCTGCTCACTGGATGGCTTGTGCTCCTGCAAGTGGTATAAATTTTTCCCTTTCTTTTTATGATGATTTTGTTGTTTCTTTCTGAATAAGACTTGCAGCGAGCTTTGTATTTTTAATGAGTCCTCTCTTAATATTCATTTTCTATATGTAAATAACGTCTCTCTTTACTTTTATCATCAGACTATTGTTTTCTAAAATTCTGTTTAGCACAAGGGGAAGTGGTCTTATTCTAAAATTGGGGGTTTTATTTTCCATACTTCGACTCAATTTGTTTATTAGTATAGTGAATTTTAATGGGTTGATCATTGATGTATGTAGAGATTAATTTTTATATAATGTTAGTATAAGTGTATACTATCAATTAATCACAATATTATATTGTAAAAATAAAATATTTTTAGTGATTTATCAATACATAATTAAATGTATGCGTAAAATGTTTTTACAATACATTATTAATTCTTTTTAATGAAATCTAGTTTATACATTGAATAGATAATGAATTATTCATGATTTATTATTTAAAAAAAGGATAATTTTTCAAAGTATAATATAACTTTAAATAAATGAATATTTATATATAAAAGTATCAATAAATAATTCAGATAATTATTTATTGAAGGAGTCCCTTGAAAATCTTCAAGATATTAGAGTTTCTTCAATAAAGCCATCAGAGTGAAGGGCGTAAGAGTTATACAAAAAAGATAAAATTCGTTGATAAAATAAACTTACCAATAATACAATAAACTTACAACGAAGGATAAGATGAAATAAATTAAAATTAAAATTTTCAATATAAATTGAGTTCTCATGATTGTTTTGCATCGATAGAAACAAATTACATATATGGTTTTGCTTGATCAGAAGTGACATTTTATTTTCATCTCATTAAGCATACTCGAGCATACATCACATACGGAAAAGACAAAACAGCTCTTTTTAATTTATTTTCCATGCATAGGCTTAAAACTTGTGAAAGTTTAATAAACTAAATGAGCCTAATTTTCCAAAATCACATATAAAATCATCCACGTATTTAAACGGTGCCGTTGGCCTCTCTCTTTGTTTTGCATGGCACTAGCACTAGCACTTCTTCTTGTCTTTAAAGAATCACTCATTTCTACTTGTTGACCTCTCGTCCTTACCATCCATCAGTTCTTTCTGTCCTTTTGTGCTTCTTGTCGAGTCAATCATGGCCTCCCCTACATATAACTCTGACCAACTGTGAGTGCAACAATTAATGCATGCATTCTTTCTCCACTGCTAGCACTTCTTTCCTATTCTTGAGTGAGTTTCTTTTGTGTTTGAATCCAAATGGCTTAACTGCGTCTCATATAGGTTCATGGGGGTTTTTTGTTTTGTAGTCTTGACTTGTGTCTGCTTGACTATATGATCAAAAAGGGAATGCGCAAGACTGCTCAGATTTTCCGAGAGGAAGCTGCAGTTTGTAATGATCCCAGTGGTACGTTTTTGCACCTCTGTTCTTTCATTTATTTCTTAACTTCACACAAAAGTACTGTTTCTTTGATCCCTGGGCGTTATACTCTCATTCTTTGGCCTTAAAAATAATCTTGTATTCTTTTATACGATTATATGAGATCTTGTCGTGAAGGTGGTGATATATTCGGATGCTGTTCTTCTACATATTGTTCTTCCTTCGCTTATTCATAGATATAGGATTTTAATACTTTAGCCCAGTCAATGCTCTATATATTGCTACAAATACTTTGTTGAGTTATTCCTTCATCTATTCTTAAAAAAATAAAAAAATACTTGTGTGTTTTCAGCATTTGTTGAGCTGGATGGATTACTGAAAGAACAGTGGACTAAGTTCTTTGAAATATTTGCCTCTAAGCACTCGAAGAATCAGCTGAATGGGTCAGATAAGGTGACTAAATGACATCAATCTTAATCTTTCTTAATTAATTTGGATAGACAAATAGTCCTTCCTAGTCATGTGTTAGTCATTTCAGGCCCCAGTGATTCCAGATAATGCAGCCTTTCCTTTTTACTCTGAAACACAAACATGTCCGCAACAATTTGAAGCCAGCTCCAGCTCCAACAATACGATGGGTCCTCCAGTTGCTGGTTCATCTACTTCAGTAAGAAATGAACAAGAGTATCTTACATTTCTGACCAAATTTGGTGATCCAAGTTTACTTATCCAGACAGAAAAACTGAAGTTCTTGGCAGGTACTAGTTCGAGTAATGAACACAGATTGTTTTTAAACTATAGATCGTATTGTGATTTGCGTGTTGACCCATTTATACAGCGTTGACCTCATGAAACTTGGACTACTTTTCCTAGTTTTTTTTGCTTTGTTTTCCGTTTATGATGCATCTACAAATTCTGTAGCAGGGTTTAAACCATGTTCTTCATTATCTAAGTTTTTCTATTGTGCAGATGTTTGCATTCTAGAATAATATGAAACTATATGTGAATTATCTTTGTTATGCTTATTATGTTTAGAAAAATACAAACATAACATCTCACTTTGGGGCCACATTCATGGTTTGGTGCTGCTTTCTTTAGGGTATGCTTTTTTAAGGGTATATTTGTGAGTTTGAATTTTTTTGGGGAGAGGAACACACCTAAAAGTATTTTACTCCAAAGTTATTACCTCTACTGATATGTTAATTCTATGAAGTGTAATTTGGAGTGTTTCTCTTATATTTATTTCCTTCTTAATCAATATATACCAGTGGTAATGGTACCATACTTTTTCATTCAGATACATGTCTCGTATACTTTTTCCACCAATCTAAATTGATTTTCATTTTTTTTGAATTTGCTTCTGGAAAAAATGGTGTACTACTTGAGATAAATCATCAGAATTTATGCTGAAGTATGAAAATTATAAAATGAATATTCATCTTTATATGAAAATAGTGTTATGGTGATTGGTGTATGTTTCTGAGATAAAATGGCTAATTAGTTATCTTTGCAGGAGTTGCTGAAGGTCCCATTGCGCCACCTCTAAATGTAGGTGATAGAGTATGATTGTGGAATCTTTTGAGCATCACAAATTTTGTACAGTTATTCTGGAAACTTCCAGAAAAGTGTATGTGTAAGCTAATAGTTTATTATTTCTTTTTACTAGTTACAAATTGATTTTGTTCAGAACCTGAGACCCCTTCAATCTTTCAAGCACTGAATTCTTCCAAACATCACTTTCTTCATTCTCAAGGCGGTAATTTCTCCATGTTTCTTTCAAATACTTAGACTCAGAAAGGGACAATTTGTGATAGAAATTTAATCACATACAAGACTTACATAATTAATATCCATATATTGACTTCAGAAGAGTAACATAGAGTACAGGGAAAATTTATCCAATCTTAACAACGAGATAACAATAGTCTCTGACATTGATCCCAAACTTGTCTCCAATATTTAGACTAAATCTTAGTACCTCAGGCTAACATTGCTTTACAAGGCAAATTATTGATGGAAACTAAATGTGGAATCTTAAGTTTTGAAAATGAGAATAGATTAACAAAAATATAATTAACTCGAATGAGAAAGGAATGTTGGCAGTTATGTTGATCAAATGTTTATTTTACTTTCTAACACAAGGTTTCTCAAGCAATAGAGAGGTTTATTCCTGCGATTTTCGCGAACGGAGAGCTTTTGGCATTTGTCGGGTTTGGCCAGGTGATTGATTCATTTGATGTGATAAATTTTTTAAGTTTAGATCATTCATCTATTGGTTTACCTTTCTGCTTAGGTGTTTACAATGTATTCAATGCTTATCTTAGTTTGTAACCACAGGCTATTGGCCTCACCAAAGCTTGTGATGTTACTATACCAAAAGCACATGAACATTGCATCACAGGTGTTCGATTTAATCCATTTCCGTCAGCTAGAACTATGTTTGCAACTTCTTCGTCAGATCGAACTGTAAAACTATGGGATGCAGCCACGGTAAGCTGTGACTTGTCACTATCTTCTTTCCTTAGTTGTCTTTCTTAATTTTGTGTATTCCATGATCGTATCCATCCTTGGGATTGTCCTTCCTTAGAATTTGTGTTGGTGTTTCATGATGTAGCACACCAGAATCATAACTCTTGCTGGTCATTCTACACAAGTAATGTCATTGGACTTCAACCCAACTGCGGTCACTCTTTGCTCATGTGCTTGCAATGATGTTCGATTGTGGAATTACGAACTCGGTACTTGCCTATCTATGAGGCAGGTGAGTTTTATGATGATCATAACTATTTTCTCTTGATCTCATTCCTTTGACATGTTCCGTCCTTATCATGCTATATGAAGAATGTCAGTATTCATTCATCTGTTCAGATAACCTTACCGAACATTAATAACAGCATAAAACCCTTATACGATAAACAATGTACTGCAGGGAGGTGGTAAACAAGCTAAATTCCAACCTTCACCAGCAGCATTTTTGGCCATTGCTACTGGAAACCGCATCGACATAGTTGATTATGAAATTTCTGTGTTTTGTTGTCGCTAAAGGTGAGCTTGAGGTCAACCCATGGCCATTATAATTTGAATTTACCAATCATTCCTATTTTCATTTAAATGTTTGAAATCTGGATTTTGCAACATATACTTACTCATGACTGAATTTCATTTCCTAATAGGGACATTTCAAAGATGTTAGATGCATTTGTTGGCATCCAAGTGGGAAGTTCATTGCCTCTGTAAGTGAAGATAGTGCACAATCTGGGGCATTCTGGATTGTGGAAAGTGCATGTACCAATTGAGTTCAAATGGCCTAAAGTTTGGTCATGCATATTTGATCGTAGATGTCCCAATCGATTGGTTATTGGTTGTGATAAGGTAACGTCTTCATCCTGGATGTAAATTTTATTTTAGGCACTGCGCCTTTTATATCTTCAGTAACTAATATGACTACCGCCACACTTTTTACACTTTGTTTTTATTTTATTAAAAAAAGAAATGGGCTAATGGACTGACTACATCTTGCGTAAGAGCAATTAGCGAATTAGTAATCATTTGTGTTTTGAAAGAAAAAACACTAAAATCAAGTCTCTTGTTTTTATCACTGGATTCCTCTAAAAATGATTATTTTCTATTATTTGCATACAAAAGTATTGTTAATTAGCAGACTAAAAGAAAAATTCCTTTGCTTGTTCCGGTAACAAAATATTCTCTGTATATATAGAAACGGAATATCTTCTGATAAGCCACAGTTATGAACAATTTATTGTAGTTCCTGGTATTGTGGGATCCTGATATGGCGCAGGCATTGGTTAATCGTGCTCATGATGGAATAGTTACTGAGCTAGCAATGTCACCCGAGAATGCATTGATTGCCTCATCTAGTATTGACCACTGCGTGAAACTGTGGACTTTCTGTCCCCAGGTGTAAATTCTTAGGGCATTTGCTTCTAACATCGGATTTCCCTTACTACTATATTTTTGGGATTTTAGATATTCTTTAGATGAAGGTACCACTTTACTTGTAGTCTTTAAAAGAATGTAGTGCTACACGCGGAGAACGACCTCAGATTACAGACTTACAAGTTACAATGGAATTCTTCTTTCTTGTTTTCACACCAGGTTGTCTATGAAAATGCATAACTATATGTTTTTAGTATTTTCCCATGAAGTAGCTGTAATGGCATATTGTGTTTGCATACACGTTAGTAGACTTGCTTGTCTCTTTTTGCATACATAGAAAGAATATACAATCTGATTAGACAATTTTGTGTATGATTTGTTGCAATCCTGACGTGAGTCGGGAAACATTGGCTCCATGGACTACGATCATGGCATGAAACCATGAAAATCAAATTCAGGTGATCATGTCTCTGTTTCTGGTTGTATGATAGGATTTCCCTTCCCTAAATTTTTCCTGATTGGTTAGATAGTTTTAGGTTAAATTACATCTATACTTCCCTAGTAATTCTATTCCTTGGTTGCTAGCTATCATTTACCCCTCTGAAACATCCCCAATTAAACCAGCCCAATTATGCTTTAGTGTGTGTGTTATATATAACTCAGTCAATGGAAAATGTTCCACAAGCTCAAAGTTGGAAGTGATAAGAAAACAAGAACTAAGATTAAGGTACTATCAAAGGGAAACTTTCCTCCCCAAACATATAAAGTTATTCCAAATCTATATGTAGAAAAATTATTTTGAAGCAGTAAAATTACACACTTAGGAAAAACTATATTAACAACACATTGAAGATATAGTCTTTTAACATTTGCATTGAAGAATTTTATGATTGCCTATGCGACACATGCACAAAATCATTTATTAAAGAAGAAAATAAGAATAAAATAGAAGATATAGGCTTTTCAAAGCAATAGTAAAGTGGACTAAACTAGGCGAAGAAACACACAAAGAATATTGCCCGTGGTTTTGGTGAGCATAGGATTGAATCTCAAAGAGATTTCGAAGACAGATAGATAGTGCCACTGCCATATTAAACAGCCCCTCAAATCTCAAACACAGCTCGTATCCCCTTAGTTAGGATTGACATTGCGGCATATTGAGGCGGGCTCAACCGGACTCCGTTTCACATCTTTATTATTTTAGACTAAATCCGCCTTTACCCATCTCGGGGTTTTGAAAATTACAACTAGCACCCACCCCAATCGGCAGCTTTTTGGATAAAACTATAAAATTATTATAAAACATAATATATATGAAAGAATGAGGGTTTTTTTTTTATATTGGTTTTGAGGTTACAATATACATTGATATGGGTTTAAGAATAAATTTACGCTGAGTGTGGTGTCAAAATCTCGTCACAAACTAGTTTTCGTAAAAGCAAAAATATTTTTTAAATGAAAATCTTGCCACACCCAATATATTATATTGTCACTTGTGAGATTTCAGTAAGAATTTTGTCATTGGTGAGATTTAAGAATCTTGTTAATGGCGAGATTTTGAGAGAAATATTAAATATTATATTTTCTATATAAATCCGCTTTCATCTCTTCTCATCATCTCATTCATTATATATGATACATTTTTATTATTATATTACTATTGCATTATTTTCACTTTTTATAATTTGGTTTATTATTATATTGTTTTGTTGTATTTATTTTATGTTTGCTAATTTAATTTAATTTTTATTAGTTTTTTTTATAAGGCTATGAGGCTTGTATATTTTTTATTTTGTCCCATATTATATATATTAAATTCACATATTGTTAATTGTTTTGTTGTTATTATATATTTTATTTCCTGTTAGTAGTGGTGAATTTTATATTGAAATGCAATTTAATTAACAAGAGGTTGTTATACAAGCAATTAAAAAGTAAAGTATATTGAAGGAATGGATTATAAAGTAAAATATGAATAACAATTAATTAATCTAAATCTTTTAATTAAAAAATGGATATGTTGTAACAGAAATTGCAAATCAAAAAAATAAAATTAAATGTATTTTAGGTAAAATTAAATATAAAATACTTACAATATTTTGACGAATTTGCTTAGACACATGTTCATTCAAAATTACTATTCTATCATATGCTATTTTCTAATACTATAAATAAATAAAACTCTCTTTTCACACACCCAAAATCTCACCACAAAAGCTTTCAAACACTCCCAATACAATTCTTCCAACACTCAAAAGCTTTACGCTTGCTTAACTCTATTCTTCCCAACTTCTCATTTGATACATGCAATGCGGCTTCTCAACATGAGGTGATGCAAGTCCAGGGAATTGAAATCTCACCACTTACAAGATTTCATTAAATCTGGCTTTGACAAGATTCTCACACACACAACAAATGTCCAAGCTTTCACATACGTTTTGACTAATAAATCACGCCTTGGGCGTGATTTATAAGTCCACATGTTTGTAATATTTGCCCCAAAGCTATATTAATGATAATGATTCACTCATTATCTATATTAAAAATAATTTCCCGAAAAATGACTAGACTTTCAAGATAATAACAAAAGAAACAAAAAAACTAAACACAATCGTTTAAAAAATGACAAACAAATATTCAAATAAGTTGAATGCAATCATCAAAAATACTGCGCAAAGGTTACAGGTTTAGGCTTAGTATAAATATAAAATAATATTATAAAATATGTAAATATATATATATATATATATATATATATATATATATAAATATATAATATTTAATATTCATATAGGTGTGGGGTGGGTTGGGGTGTTGGTTAACCTAACCCACCCCGCTGTATAGAAGCCTGCTCCGCACCTACCCACTTCGGTGCTATAGGAGCGGGTAGCAATTGTATCTCTTTGGTACGTAGTGTGCCTTTGCTCTTTTTTGTTCTTCCATCTGTTCCTTCATTTGTTAATTTTACACAAAAGTAGCGTTTTCTTTGATCCCTGTCCCTGATGCCTTATAGTACTGTTCATGTGCCTTAGAATGAAAATCTTGTATATGAATGGTATATGATCATGCCCTGAAACCTGAAGGTGGTGATATACGGATGCTGTTCTTCTATATCTTTTTTCCTTCATTTATTCATTGATATGAACTTTAATTTATATACTTCAATATAGTTAGCTCTCTAAATATTGCTATAAATACTTAATTAATTGAGGTTTTTTTTTCTTCTAAAAAATACAAAATACTTGTGTTTTTTCAGATATTGATGAAGCAGATGGATTCCTAACGCTATGGTGGTCTATTTTCTATGAGGTATATGCCTCTAGGCAAAGGAAGAGACTAAATGATTTGAAGTTCTTGGCAGGTAATAGTTCGTGTATATGAACACAGATTTCTTTAACTGTATATCGTGTTGTCAGTTGTGTGGTAAGCAGCATACGTAGATCATATCCATATGAAACAAGTTTGTCTTGGACCTATTTTCCTAGCTTCTTGCCCTTTATCTGCTTATGATCCATTCTACATTGTCTAGCTTTTCTATTGTGCAAATGATGAAATAATATGAAACTAAACGTGCTTTATCTTTGTTGTGGTTATTATGTTTGAAAAAATACGAACTTGACATCCCACTTGTCTTAATCATGGTTTGATGCTGGTCTCTTACAATATTCTTTGTGCTTTATATATAAGTCATGACATCCACTCTTATATGAATTCTATAAATTACAATTGGAGTGTTTCTCTTGCATTGATTTCCTTTTTGTCAATATATACCATGACACTTAGGTTTTCAGTTATACACAATTGTCTCATTTTTTCCTGTCAATCTCAGAATTGAGTTATGCTTGGGAAAATTTGTGTACTAAGATAAATCACGAGAATTTATGCCGAGGTATGAAATTAATAAAATGAATCTTTATACAGAAATAGTTTTTTCTTATGCCGATTGGTGTATGTTTATGAGATATTAATGATTAATTAGTTATTTTTGCAGGATGAGCCAATGGAACTCCTATTTTGTTGCCTGTAAATGAGAGGCCTCTAGAAGTAGGTGATAGATAGAGTGTAATTCTAAAATCAGTTTTTGTATTCACTTGTCCTGAAAACTTCCATCAAAGCGTATATGCATCCTTGTATTGGAAATAAGCCCTAGTCTAGAATAATGTTTAGCTTTAGGTTTGGCTATGTGGTGATGGTTAAGTCTTTTTGTATACTTTGAGCTACGTGTCTTTAATAAAAATGATTGTTAACACACGTGTATATCATTCCTTTTGAATATTACAGTACAGTGAATGTAAAAACTTTGTCCACTACACATATTCTGTTTTTGTTCTGTATTTTCTTCTATGTTTTGTTGTTTCTCAATTCCATTATTTTATTTGCTAATTTACACATTGATCGACTAAGGTCTCCGAGTTATGCAAAACCTATAACCCACGGTTTTTCTATAACTGGACTCAGAAAACCACACTTTCTTCATGTTAAGTTCAGAAAGAGAAAATTTGTGATAAAAATGCAATCACATACAAGCTATATCCATATATATTTTCTTTGGCAAAGCACAGGGTCGTGTTTTGATCCATATTTTAACAAGATAACACCAATCTTTGATATTTATCAAAATTTGTCTCGGGTAGCATTGTTGTACAAGGAAAAATATTGATGGTAACTGGTATGGAATATTCAGGTCTGTAAATTTAAATAGACAAACTATATATATATATATATATATATATATATATATATATATATATATAGTATAAGGTCCAATTGGCACATGGTATCAAGATGAATAAGATAAGTTAATAAATAATAATGTTTTATTTATTATTTAGTGTGAGTAAGTAACGTATTGTATAAATTTATTAATCAAATTCTCTTATACGTTAAAATGATATATAACTCAATCAAGCCTAGGAGAGATAGGATAAAACCGGTTAGCTTTTGGCTTATAAAGATTTATTTTTATTTAATTAAATAATCATAATTAATATAATAAATAAATTAAAATAATAATGTTTTAAATAAATAATATTAAATTAAATTAAATAAAAAATAGAAAATGAAAGAATAAAATATTTAATAATAAATAATAAGCAATTTTAATGTAAAATAAATTATAAATTATATACTAGTAAAATATATAAATAAATAATAAATAATATTTGATATATAAAATTAAGGATTGATGATAAAAATATTTAAATTTAATATTTACTATTTAATTAAAATTTAAATAATTATGATAAAATATATAGAAAACTATTAAATTATATAAATTAAAAATATTATTTTTACATTTTTATAATTTATTAAAATAATAAATAGTTATCAAATATTAAATTAAAATTTTAAAATAGTGATATATATTTTAAAAATTATATTTAAATAATTAATAAAAATTATTATTTTTATTTTATTTAATATTTATGTATAGTTAGAATTATCTATAAATAAATTATATATAGAATTATATAATACAAAATATAGTATTTTATACAATAAATACTATATAATATTAAAATTTATCAAATATCATATTATCATATTATTTAATAGGCCTTATACTATCAATTTTATTCAATAGGTCATTAACTTCAATACAATGAGAAAAGAATGTCGGCAGTTACATTGATCATTTTTTTTTTTGTTAAATTTCAAAATCAAATCTCCATCGCAATATCTAAGCATTGTACCATGCAGTGGGTTCCATATTGATATTTTAGATGTGTTAAGTGAGCTCTTCCTCCACGACGGATCATATAAGAAGTGATCTCTTATTTTCACGAAATTGTAGAATCTTGCCTACATCGATACCTTTTTGTTAAATCATCTTAAAGAAAGATTTTTATATGGATGCACATAATGTAATTCATCAAATTTAGGCATATTCATGGGAAAATGAGTCTCATAAACTTTATTTAATATATATCCATTCATTTATAAATATCTATTAGTATAAAACACTTTTTGATAGAGGTGATTTCATTACCGTCTAACTATTTTTTTTTCTAGGTATAGCTAAAATTAATTATTAAATTGCGCTAAATGAAAGAAATAACTTATCCCAATGTTTCTCATCCTCTTTTGGGCATGGTACTAAACAATAATGTTATTCAACATATAAAATGGATTTAAGTGGACACTCACCCTATTATTAGTTCTACCTGTGTAGATGAAGTATAGATAGTGAGGATCATTATTACATTTAGATAATGAGGTGGGTGTACCACTCAATATCTACTTTTTGACGTCTGAAATAATATGCCAAGGTGATAAATCGCCTTAACCACCTAGTTGGTTGGTCATCATCTACCATACTTTCAAAGAAGGAAAGATTATCAATTGGGACAAAGACTTCTCTCTGTTTACTTGGGATGACCCCCACCTAGAGTGTTGGGATGGTGCAGTGGAATGAGTCCCACAAACAAACTCATATCGAATTCAATAAACTAGATAAATGCAAACAACACAAAGGGTGCTATTTGATGTTGTATGGGCTTCTACCCCTGATCCTTTCATCTTTTGTATTTATAGTGTTCTAAATTGCAGTTCCGGTTGCGGTTCGTGTTGTGGTTAATTACGATCACTGCGACTATAGGTATTGCAACTACTACATGCAGATTCGCCGTTGCGACTATTTTTACTTTTTTTTTTGCAAAAAATGCAAAATAAAAGAGTACAACAATTGTATCACCAAAATTATAAGTTTTCAACATATTTGTTACAAACTTGTTTGTCAAACAAATTCAAAACCAAACTTTTCATGTTTTCTAGAACAATACACATTGAACAAAAAAAGAAAAATTCAACTTATAATACTCTATTCCTTCATTCATTTAAAAAATATTAACAAAAATTAACAACAAATATCAAATAAAAGAATTACAAATTAAAATAGTACCCCTCTTTAAAGAAAAAAAGGTCCATCATCCCAAACCCACCCAAAGCCAAAAAGAAATAAACAAACAACAACAAACATGAACCCACCCACCCAAAAAGAACTAGAAAAAACTCACTTCCTAGCCCAAACCCAAACTTCCCCTCACAAACACCCACTCCTCATACCAAAATTAAAAACAGAAAATCCACCTACCTCCACTTCCATTCTCCCTCCTCTTCTTCCTTCTTTATGTTTTGAGAAGCCACCGTCCTTAACTTCACCTTCATCATCTTGTTTTAAAAACTCATGCCTAAAGCTTCAATTTTTATACCATTCTCAACATATTCCCAACCATTATTTCATCTTTCTTTTTGAGTTCTTTCCCCATGTTCTTAAATTTCCTTCAACCCCACCTCTACATTCCCCTTATCGACTTCCCTCTATTTGTCAAACAGGATTTTACTAACATTTAATAAATGTTACTAAATCATAAAAAATGTAGCTATTTCCATTAGTAACATTTTTGTAAATGTTGTATTTACCCCATGTCGCTAAAGATTTTTAGCAACACTTTTATGTATTTTTACTAACATTCTCAAAATGTTACCATACATGTTTTTTTGTAACATTTAATATTACTAACATTTAAAAATGTTCCAAGTATATACTTTTGTAACATTTTTCAAATGTTACAAAAAATATATATTGCAACATTTAAAAAATGTACCAATTTACTGCCTTTTTCACAACATTTTAAAAATGTTACTAATTTAAGTGCTCAAATAATAGAGGTTTAAGCCTAAAAAACATGTATATTAAAACCAAATCTTTTTATTTTCAACCCAAAAACATAAAAAAGAATATCTAAGCATCAATTTATATTACAAATTTCAAGAACACTTATAAATCTCCAATACAAGAGACACGTTTCTATTAAAACCAAATCTTTCTATATAAACCCAAAGTCACAAAAAGTACATCCAAACATTAATTTGGATTGTGAAGTATGCCAATAGTCAGTTAGAGCTAATGAGCAATAAAGTTACAACATCTTCATTAGCATTAAAACTAATGAACTAACTTTAAATAAAACGAGTCTTAAACAAAAAGTGTACAGTTTTGGCCTAAAGTTTAATCATTTAGCTGTTACAACGCCTATCAACTTTGCTTATTATCCCTTTCGCAGTTCGCAGCACTTGGTTTGCAAATGATGAAAATGATTTTGCTGTATCTTGCATTTCTATTAGTTCGAATGTTGATACCTCCCAAATAAGGAATGTACATATAAATGACAAACAAGTTTAAAAGTTTGGTTAACCAAAGACTAATCAAATTAACTTTACACTACACTAATGTAGAGTTTTATACTATATATATAATTGTACCACTCATATGTATTATTACATGAGAATAGGTAGTGACAGTGAGAGTAAAATGTTTTTACTCGGAAGTTTTGTTAACCAAAATATACTTGCGTGACATGTAAAGTCATAATAACAAATAGAATCAATGGGGTCTTATCCCCACCTAGGATAAGATATAAAATAAATAAATGAAACAAGCCAATTGAAAACAACAAAGAACAAAGAAATAAAGTATTATACCTTCTATAAGATTGAGAAACCAAACCTTTCACCTCCCCAGGAATCAAGTAGTCACTTGAAAAGCATTCAATAAGAAGCAGAAAATTAACTTCACATAAGCCTAAAGATCTAAATGTAAATTGAATAACAAGTTACAAAAAATACGGTGCTTTGGTCCAAGATAAAGTCAACATGAGGAAACTAGATAAATTGAGAAAAAACTCATTCTTGGTTAAATTGTAAAGGACGAAGATGGAACTTTCAATATAACAAGCAAAAGGTGGAAAGAGGAAGCTGCAAACCTTGATTGCTCCATTTGTCAAAGCTCCAAGCCTCCAGCTTGTAAATTTATCCTCTTTGAATGAGGAACCCTACCTGGAACCACAAAAGAACACTTAAATACCACGAGATAAACATTCAGGAAAGCATTCTATTGTGTAGGAGCAAGAGCAAAATTTGGTGCTCCAACTTCTATGCTTGGATGCAATGATCATTAATGTAAATGCTTGGACTATCAACAAATAAACTATGATCATTTTATGGAAAGATTCCACCAAATTTTTAATATAACCCGCAAAAGTGAGTGATTAACTTTAAGCAGGAACAAAAGCATTTGTGGCCCATGGATTTTATGGTTCTATAAATTGTAAATACCATCATTCTTAATTTTCTTAAAAGCCAATCATTAAAAATTCATGTCATACATATATCCTTACCGTGGCGAAATAGTTCAACATCAGCCATCAACTCCTGAGTCCTGACCATGATTTGTGGCAACTTTAATTCCTTCCTTAGTTTTTACCAGACTAGAAATAAAAATGTGTTGCAATGAGCTAAGCCTATAAAAATGAGATGTGAAAAGAATTTGTACATTTTAAAAGTTCATTCTAGAATGAACATGAGTTCAATTCCTGAAAGAAATACCTATTGACCAATTTGTCGTTGAGTGTAAAGATTTTTTGTAAACAAATAGTCGCATTGATAAAATTTAACGAGATATTAATAACAGAACAAACCAATAAGAATAAGCCTGTAAATATACTTTGCAGGAAACAATTAAAAAGCCCCCACATATATCATATACCTCATTCATTTTCCATCTTGGTAGACATGAAAACCCAATCATACTTTTTAGCTTCCTCTTCAAAAGAACATGCCAACATAAAAAACTTCGTAAGGGGAAATCACATGTATTCAATAATACTTTATTGTGAGATTAGCTTAACACTCACCATCATTGGTTCTGATTAAGTTCTCTCCACGGGACATCTGAGAAAATCCCAATCAAAATTCAAAATTAGGAATCAATCATTCCACCAACATACACAAAATAAATTCTCAATTGATTAAATATGAAGCGTAGTGATAATCCTAAATACAAGATCATGTAACATGGCCATGGGTATTGAAATGATAGCAACATGGAAGCCTATCTTCATTCCTCCTTCTGTTGCCAATTTGGGTCTACCGCTCAGTCTTGTGCCAATTGGACCAGCAAGGCGACCGATGATGTGAGGCTTCAGAGTGGCTAATTGACCATCCGATTTTACTAGATTAATCCAAGCGGCATTTCAATGATGAAGATGATGATGGACGGCGCGAACGATACGAAACAAGAGGAACTCCAAAGGTTCTTAGGAGGCGAAGAAGGTGAAACGAAGAAGCCGGAAGAAGCGAAGGTTCAGGCGCAAAGGGCTCAATCAGAATCAATGTAGATGATCTCGCAATAACGTAGTTGCAATTAGCAGTAACGCCGGTGGCGAAAATCATGGTGGCGGTGACGCGAGAAGAAAAGGTGAAACCTCAGTAAAGAGAGAGAGAGAGAGAGAAGGAAAGAAAGTGAAATTTAATAGAAAAATATGAGTGTGTTAATGTAGGAGCTGTTACAAGGCCTACATAAGAAATTTTGCTTATAGTGACATTTCCCCATATTAAATGTCTTACAGAATAATAAGACAATTTGTAACACTTTTATGTATTTTAGTAACAAAATGTTGCTAAAGATCATAAAATGCGATTATGTTGGCTTCCCTCTATTAAATTCGATCAACGCGGTGGCACCCAGTGCGTCCTCGATCTTAACTACTACTACGTGATGATTTAGGTTATGAAAGAAGGAAAGAAAAATACAAGTCCAGGATTAAATACTGATTTTCAAGGGATTTTTGGGTAAGTGCGTGATTCGGTTTTATTTTGTGATTTGGTTCACATGATTGTTGCGACATAATGTGATTAGGAACGTCGCCATAATAAATCTGTAGTTGGAATAGCGTTTGTCAAGGACGTTTAATCCCCTACTATTTAGTGATAACTTGTGTGCGTATTATTAGAAGTTTAGAACTAACCAACTCAATAACAAACAACAACCAAGCTAAAGCCCTAGCTAACTATTCATCTAGATAATTGGTAAAGAGTAGAGAGATGGAAATTGAGCACTTGGGAATAGGTTGTACAACGTCCGAGGGCACATGCGAACGGATAAAGCTGAATTTGAAATAATAAATAAAATAGGAGTCGCCACCAATTTTAATTCTTGGAAAAATTGGAAAACCTTTTTAATTTGTAAACTGGTCTTTTTAAAAATTCTAAGGTTCGGAGTCTATGATTATGATTAGGGAAGGTGGAAACAATCAAGCTACACCCCCTAATACATCCGTATAATAAATTTATTAGAGCTCATTATGCAAATTTGTTTATAATTTCAATAATATTTAATTTTCCCTTAAATAATCACAATTATGTACAAACATAAAATAAAATAAAATAAAATTAGAACAAGGAATAAAAATTAAATGAGAACACAATTTAAGAAAAAATTAATTTTGGCTTGATAGTTGTTTGCTACGGACGTACCCTGGTGCAATGGGAACTAAAAGCCACGTGTTTTGCTAGAAAATAAGTCTGTGTTGATAAATTTTAATTAAAAGAGAATAAAAATGTGTTTCTTGATTGATTTAAACTATGAAAATTATTTTATGAAGAAATTAAAAACCACCTTGCAGAGGATTTAGGATAGCATGAACTATACAATAAACCCTTACATTTTTATGAAACTTGAGGATGATAAATCATACATCAAAATCATAAGTTGTTGCATGAATTGAATATTTATTAATTTTTGACAAACTCTAATTTTAACAAAATTAATTCAGAAATATAAATACACAACTAAGCAAAATTCATAAGCATCCATAATAGTTAAAAAAAAAATTGATTCATGAACACACAATTAATTTAAACGCATAACACATAAATAATTAAATTAAAAATATAATAACAAAATTAAATGATAAACACAATTATACATAGGCGGAACACACATAAGCATATAAAATAACTAAACTAAAAATAAAATCCTAATTATTATTTTTCATTTTTATTTTTAACCTTTTTATTATAAACATCAAATTCACTCAAAATCAAAGAAATAATAAATTGTTCTCTCTTTTTTTTTAGATAATAAATTACCTTGAAACGAATTTATAAATTCCACTTAAATGATTTAAAGAAAACATATTGATAATTCTTTTAAAAAAAAAAAAAATTAATGCAAAATATTCTATAACTTAAACATCATAATTCACGTTGATTTTTTTCTAAACAAAAATAATTTATTTATTTATTATTATATATAAAAAGAAACAAACTCAATACTGGACTTTTAACACTGACAAGCTATCCCAGTTCTCATTAAGACAAACTAAAATGAAAAATAATAAATAAAATAATAATAATAATAATAATAATAATAATAATAAAATTTAGGGGTTATGACATATTACGCTCGTCCTCTACTCACCCACGCACCCACACGGCCACACACACACTCCTCTCTCTCCTTCTCTCACATGCACACACACACACACGAAAAGTTTAAAAAAACAAAGAAAGCCACAAAGAGACAAATTGAGAGGTGCATATGAGAGATAAAGAAAGAAAGGGATGAGAACGTGTGAGAGAGAGAGGACTAGCGAAAGGAGAGAGTGACACCCACAAACTCAAGCACATGCACCCACATTTCTTTCTTCCACTAACATCTCTTCACTAACACAAGGACACACTCATACACATTTACAAGGAAGAGCAAGTCCGGAGAAAGCGAGTGAGAGGGGGCACGAAGGGTGGAGGACACGTCTCAGTGGCTTGCTAGCGGTGGGCGACTGGAAGAGCTTCACTGGCGGACTTCGGGGACTGCGATCGGCGGAGGCGGAGCGGTCCGTGGTGAGGTCGAATGAGGTGGATCGAGCAAGGGAGGAGGAGGAGGAACCGCGGAGGCATGGAGTGGAGATGATGCCGATGGAAAGAGGAAGCTCCACACCCGCGGAGATGACAGATCAGGTGGGATGGCTGCGCTCTCTTTTTTTTTATTTAGGTTTTTTTTTTTAAAAAAAAAAGGTTTTGGATCTATGCTTAATTATGATTTTGTTAATATTTTTTGTGGATTAGTATGATGTAGCTATTGTTTTGGCTATGGAGGTTTCAATGAAAGTATATTTTTTTTACTTGGAAAACATAAAAAAAAAATGTTAGTTGATGGTGGCTTGTACTATGATGATAGTGAAATGGTTATGAATGGTGGCATGTGAGTTTCTACTAATGAAGATGGTGGTTCTAATGGATTATGGTGAGAGATAATGATGAAAGTGGGATGGATAATGGATGAACTAATGAATTATATGCACCTAAAATCTAGCATGATACTAAAATGCCCAACAAAGCTTATACCTTTGCTAATCAGTTTGCCAAAATGTTTTTTTTTTTTCCCATCTATTTTTGTTAATTTCCCTCTTTTATAGCCATTCCCACTTGATCCAAATTTGATTCTTGTCACCTTTGCAGGGCATTGTAGGAGCCAAGCTTCATCCCAAAAACCGCTCATCCGAAAGCAAATTTATTCTGGCCAAGGACAAAGAAAAACATGATGATGGTGCTGCCACTCCCATTTTTTACTTCATTTTTTCTTTTCTTTGTATTTTGTATTTTGTTGTGTTGTATCCGCTGGTGTGGATTAGAATCAAGACACTCCTTTTTATTTTTTTGTTTTTATTTTTTTATTATTATTTTTATTTTAGGCTGAAAAATGGATTATCAAAAAAATGTGGGTTACTAAAATAAACGACTGAACAAAGCGCTGAAATGATTGGGCTAAAAATTAAAAAAAAAATGAAATGGGTTGTAACAAATAAAAATAAAAATTGAAACTGAAATATAAAGGATCGGGTTGAAAAGAAATTAAAATGGGCTAGTTTGATTTTCTTAAGAGGAATGAGGTGCAATTTTCATTTCAAATTTTTTTTTTGGTGAAAATAATAATGGATAAACAACAAATGGTGTTCACAGTTGCCCCTCTTTACTTGTTACTTATTGAAAAATATAAAGTCTATGACTTTGATATTTTACTATAAGAAATAAGTGATTTGAACGCATATTTTGTCCAAATGCAAGATGGAAATGCATTGATGATGATGGGCACATGATGACCCAATGATGATGAATATATGATGAGAATGAATGCATGATGACAATGCGAAATTATGTGAAGCATGACCATTGATGACTTCATGATAAATGCTCAGTGTTAAAGTGAATGGAATGAAATGTATATGAAACTAAAAAAACCTATGGAAAATAATGTGAAATTCTAAAAGCATGTGAAATGTAAAAGCTTGTGAAAATGGGATTTGCGTATGAATTTAAAATTATGTGAAAATAAATGTGAAAGCCAAGGAAATGTGAAAGTATTGTAAAGACATGTGAAAGTAAATGTGAAGGCGAGTAAATGTCTGTGAAAGCAAATAAAATGTGAAAGTACGTAAAGATTGTGAAAGCATGTAAATGTGAAAGCATTATAAATGTGAAAATATTGTGAAAGCATGTAAATGTGAAAGCGGAGTGAATTCTGTGAAAATATGTAAATGTGAAAGCATTTGTAAATGTGAAAGCAAGTAAATGTGAAAGCAATAAATGTGAAAGCTGGTGAAAGGATAGATGAAAGTAAATTGTGAAAGCATGTAAGCTGTGAAAGCGGTAATGTGAAAGTTGTAAATTATGAAAGGCGTAAATGTGAAAGCATGTAAACTGTGACATTTTAAATGTGAAAGTATGTAAAATGTGAAAGCATTGTAAATGTGAAAGCATGAAATGAAAGTTGTAAATGTGAAACTTAAAAGACTTGTGAACTATGAAAATTGTGAAGGCAAAATTTTAAAGGTGTGTATGTGATGGCGATATGATGAATGATGCAAAATTGATGTAGTGATGATGTGCTTAGTGACAAGAATGATGACAATAGCTATTAGCTATTAAAATTGCCCAGTTTGAGATATCTTTGCATTGCTCTTCAGAAAGCTTTTGTCTATTTCCAAATGAGCCGTCTCTTTAGATGAACAAGTGTTGTGAACTTTTCATTGGTTTTCAAACATATCTCCTCTTAGTGACACTTCGACGTTCCCTTTTTTTGCCCAAGTTTCATTGTCCTCATTTTTGCTTTGATCACCAATCTAGATTTTCAATCATGGACATCCATCAAAAACCCATATTTAGGCTGTCCTCTATGAATCTCGGCTCGCAGATTGCCTCTCAATTCTGATCCACAGAGTCCCCTCCCCTGACTTATTAGTTGAGTTTTGTTAGCAAATTAATCTCTTGATAGTATCTCAATTATAATATCATGATTATGCATAGTTTTAAAAGACTTTTGGTAGAAAACAAAGAACAGGAGGAAGAGAAAGGCAATTTATTGGACTTCAAACTGGAAAGTATGTACAGATATCAACAACTGTAAAGAAATGAAGAAGGAATAAAAGACTTATAGTGTTTGATTCCATGTGATCGACCCATTTCACTAATTCATTGGTTACACTAGACTTGAATTTCATGTTCACAAGTGTATCCTCTGTTTGTGCTCAACAAGCCAACATTCAAATTGCCCCATTTAAGTGCCCCACATTGCTTCTGGTTATTGGTCGGACCCTTCACCATTGCATAGGCCCCTTTTCAGGTTTTCAACCTAGCAATTAAAAGTTGTCTTCCCCTTTTCAATTTGCTCTTTTTGTGCTCTAATTTTTGCCTAGGTTGCCCTTCAGGGCTTTCAACCTAGCGAGCATTTTTCTTTTTTTTTTTTTTTTTTTTTTTTAGGCAAAATATTTTCATGGCATCTGAATTGATTGGTTTAGCTAGTACTTTGCCTTCTATATCAGTAAGATCAATGCTCCTCCAGAAAATGCATCTTTGATGATATAAGGGCCTTCATGTGTGGGTGCCCATTTGCCTCTCTTATCCTCTTGATTCGGCAAAATTTTCTTCAAAACAAGATCGCCTGGTTGGAATGTCGAAGGCGAACATTTTTATTAATGCTTCGCCATCCTTTCTGGTACAACTGGCCATGGCATACCGCGTAGCCGTTTTCCTCAAGCATATTCAACTGCTCATATCTCATTTTAATCCACTCGGCTTCTTCCAATTTAGCTTCTGCTAAGACTCTTAAAGATGGTATTTCCACTTCTATAGGGTCACTGCCTCCATTCCATACACCAACGATACGGGGTTGCCCCAGTTGAGGATCTGCAGAAGTGCGATAGGCGTGTAATGCATAAGGCAGCATGTCACTCCAATCTTTATAAGTGACCACCATTTTCCCCAAGATCTTCTTGATGTTTTTGTTTGCTGCCTCTACAGCCCCATTCATCTTGGTCGGTAAAGGCCGAGTGATGCTTGATCTTGAATTGCTACACAGTTTCGCACCTCTGCATTGAAATTTGTAGCATTATTGTGATGAGTCTTTCTGGAGACCATACCTACAAATGATGTTGTTCTTCAGAAATTTCACAACCACTTTCCGGGTTACATTGGCGTAGATCCAGCTTCTACCCATTTGGTGAAGTAATCAATGGCTACTAGAATGAATCGATGCCCATTGGATGCTTTGGGGCTAATTGGCCTATGACATCCATGCCCCACATTGCAAAAGGCCAAGGTGATGTAAGAGTGTGCAACGGAGAAGGAGGGGAATGGATTCGATCAGCATAGATTTGACATTTGTGGCATTTTTGACAAACTCTATGCAGTCTTTTCCATTGTGAGCCAAAAATATCCTTGCCTAGAATTTGTCGGGACAATGTGTGTCCATTAGCGTGAGTTCCACAAATACCTTCATGGACTTCTGATATGATGGAGTTAGCTTCTGTAGCATCGACACATCTCAATAAGACTCCATCATGATTCCTCTTATACAAAACCTTCCAGAGAGGAAAAATGACATGGATAGTCGTCTCTAGTGTCTCTCATTCTCATTTGCTAATCCTGGATATTCTCTCTCCTTGATGAATTTCTTGATATCATAGAACCAAGGTCGCCGTCAGACTCTTCTTCAATGTTAGAACAATATGCTGGTTCTCTTCTAACAATTACTTGCAAAGGTCTTACTTCCACTTCTAGATCAAGATTGGTCATCACGCCAAGGTGGCTAAGGCATCTCGCTGATTCTGGTCACGGGGCAAGTAATGGAAACTGACATCCTTGAATTCATCTTTTAAGCTCATAAGTGTTCATAGTATGAGGTAACCTATGCTCTTTGACTCGCCATTCTCCATTGACCTGAAAAATGATTAGGCTAAGTCCATAAACCTCCAACTCTTGCACTCCAAGGGATATTGCCCTTCAAGCCCGTTATACATGCTTCATATTCGGCCATGTTGTTGGTACAATCAAATGCCAGTTCACAAGCAATTGAAATTGCTTTCCATCAGGGGATATTAAGACTGCTCCAAACCCATTCCCTCTTATGTTGACTACAGATCGAAATACATTTTCCACACTAAGCCCTCTTCTTCCTCATTTTCACTGTCCTTTCAAGCCTAGGACGTCTTCATCAGGGAACTCGTGCTCCATTGACTGATATTCTTCAAGCGGGTTCTGGCCAGGTACCAGCTATCACGCTTCCTTTTATAGATTTTCTTGTCACATACTTGATGTCGAATTCTGCTAGAGCCACTTGCCATTTGGACATTCTCAGGGAAATGTGTGGGCTTTCAAAGATGCATTTCATGGGGTCTATCCGAGATATGAGCAAGGTCGTATAATAGAGCATGTCCTGTCGTAATCTCTTCGCTGTCCACACCAATGCACAACAAGTCTTCTCAATAGCCAAATACCTAGACTCACAGTCATTGAACTTCTTACTCAAGTAGTAAATGGCTTGCTCCTTTGAAGGGACTCGTCATGTTGACCCAGTCCTCCCCATAGACCCATGCAACATGTGAGATATAGTATGAGCGGTCGCCCTGAGTTGGCGGAACCAAAAGAGGTGGATTTGACAAATAGCTTTTAACTTTGTCAAAGGCTTCTTGACATCTATCATCCCATCTACCTGAGTTACTCTTCCTCAATAGCTTGAATATCGGCTCACAAGTCCTGGTCAAGTTAGAGATGAATCTCGCTATGTAATTCAGACGACCAAGAAAACCTCGCACCTCTTTCTCTGTCTTGGGTGCTGGCATGTTTTGTATGGCTTTGATTTTGTCTGGATCTACCTCAATGCCTTTCTTGCTAACGATGAACCCTAACAACTTTCCTGTGGAAGCTCCAAAGGTACATTTTGCCGGATTCAGCCGAAGTTTGTAAATTCTTAATCTTTCAACAAGTTTCCTTAGCACTGCAACATGACTCTCTCCATCTTGTGACTTCTACCATATCATCCACATACACCTCCAACTCCTTGTGAATCATGTCATGGAAAAGGGTCACCATTGCTCGCTGATACGTTGCTCCAAGCATTCTTTCCCGAATGGCATCACTCTATAGCAAATACCCCACTGAGTAACAAATGATGTTTTCTCTTTATCCTCTTCTGCCATCAAAATCCCAATTGTAGCCTGAATAACCATCCATGAAAGAATTCGATAACTTCTACTGTGTTATCAACTAGTACATCTATATGAGGCAGAGGAAATTATCCTTCGGGCTTGCTTCAAATCCCGAAATCCACACATTCTGACCTTTATCTTTCTTCCACTGGTACTATATTGGCTATCCATCTTGGGTAGAGTGGGACCTCCAAGAAGCCTGCATCAAGTTGCTTTTCAACTTCAACTTTGATTTTAGTGACATTTCTGGACTCATCCTCCAATTTACCGTTTAGGTTCCATTCCTTCAATCAATGGGATTTTATGAGCCACTATTTCTGAGGTCCAAACCAGGCATATCTTTGTAAGACCAGGCGAAAATGTCCAGGAATTCATGGAACAATGCAATCATCTCTTCCCTTTGGATTGTCAACTATCTTCACTTCTTTCTTGTCTTCATCGGACCCAATTCACAGTTTCAATGACTTCATCGTGTGGATTTATCCCTTTTCCATTGAATTTATGATTTTGGCAAATTGTTGGCATAATTCAGGATCTTCATCTTGTTCATTTTCATTCGAGTCCATTGTAACACAATAACCAGTTAACGGGTTTTCACAATCATTTGCATAAGATGAAAATTCTAAAGGAGAAGGATCCTGGAATTGAGATGAGATCCGAAATAAGAAAGAAAGAAAAATAAATAAATAAACAAGAAAACTTAACAAGAAATTGGAAAAGAGAAAAGTTTAACAAGAATGGAAAAGAGAAACCACGCATAATCATTATTCAATTGAAATACAACAAGAGATGACTAAAGCATCCATTACTCAATGAAAAATAATCATTCGGGTATAGATTCCAGTTATTCACTTGCTCGAGGCTGGGGTAGTCACTGAATATTCCTTCAAGGGTGCTGAAGGTTCATCTCTTCTATCACCATTATTGTCAGGTCAGGAAATGTATCCCTAATATGTGGGATCTTCTTCTTGGATGTCTCAAAAGACCTGATCACTTGTAGCTTCATACCCAAGGCCAAGTTTTCCAGGATTGTCAGGAAGTGAGATTGGATTCTTAATTCCTCAGTTGACTCCCTAATCCTTTTCCTTCTTCAAATCCACTCTTGCGCATTATACGAATGGCCACTTGATGCGCATCACCTTTTGATTCCATGGGTTCAGCTATCTCCAGGTTTTGGAATGATACCTCGAAAGTGTCTTCAGCACGTCAATGTATGGCTGTGCACTGGCTTAGTCACTAGCAATTCTTCTTCTCCTTTGACAGTAACAGTTTCCGCCATTATAAATTTTACCCTCTGATGAAGTGTTGAAGGAACGGCGCCAGCCTCATGAATCCAGGGTCTTCCCAACATCGTATACCCGGCTCAATATCCATCACCTGGAATTTGGTCACAAAAATAGTGGGTCCAATTTCTAGCGGAGGTCGATGGCACCCATGATTTCCCTCATTGATCCATCAAACGCCTTCACAATCCCGCTGGTTCAATCACAGAGGAATCAACTGGCAATTGTTGTAGTGTGAGTAAGGAGCACATTGAAAGCTGATCCCCGTCAATCGGTACTTTGCAACATTACAGCCTTGGCATTTGAGGGTAATGTGGAGTGCTTGGACGCCTCCTGGATGAGGAAAAACCTCGCTTTCAGTGAACGTGATGGCATTGGTCATTCTGATTGCATTTACTATCCCTTCAACCCTGTCAGGGGTTATGTCTTTAGACACATAAGCTTGATCCAACACCTTTTAATTCGCATTGGATGAGCCTGAAGATAAGATTAAGAATAGAGCGAGATCTTTGCTTGTGTTTTCTTCAACTCTTCTACCACATCATACTCACTCTGTTTCATTATTTAGGAATTCTCTCTTCTTCTTCCTTTTCCTGGCTCTTTTCTTTATTCTCCTTTAGGTGCCACTTGGCATTTAAGGTATTTCTTGGGGCTTTTCAAAAATTTCTCGGAGTATAACATCTACCACTTAGGAATTCCCCCTATTCCTGATTTGTAATAGATTCCGATGCAGAGGGTTTTGAACAATCTTCATTGCCATATTAAACTTCGGTAAGGCGGACGAGAAGGCAAACTAGATACTTTGAAGAGGGTACTTGCTTTGGAAACGGAGATGTCATTTTAGACATTAGGAATTAGATCTATCAGGTTCATACCTCCATGGAACCGCATGGTTTCTTTCATAAGAAAACGGCTTAGGCACCTTGAAAATGAGTGTTGGCTCATAATTGTAGACTTTATAAACGGGAGGTGCATGGTGAATCATGTTGATACTTTGTCTACTCCCCTTTGGTACCTCAAGCACCCCTAGCTTAATCATCTTTTCAATGTAGAGTTTCAGCTGTGGACATTCCTCTATGTGGTGTTTCATTTGGAACACTCACAAAATAGATCATTTCCTCTCCTTTTCCGTCCTTTGCCTTTATCTCCTTCAACTTCCATCTCATAACCCTCCTTCCTCAATATTTCCAAGATCTCCTTCATTGAGAGCTTGGTCATTCTCTACTCCTTGACTTTCATGTTTCTCATAGCAGATAGAATTCACTTGTCCTTCACTATGATTGGGGAACGGGTTGTTTCTTATGTGCGGCTTTGATTCTTCTTTTAGCTTGATGGCACACTGATTAAACGCCATCCGCATTTCCGAAACCATAACAATCTTCGATTGAGTGTCCCTGGAGTTGGAATGATAATCGCAAGTATGGTTTGGATTGTACCACCGAGGATATGGTGGCATGAAAGTTTTTCCAGGAAACAGGCCTAACAGTTAACCCACTGCCTTAAACGACTCGACATGGCTCATATGGAAATCAGGTAGGGTCTTTCTCCATCGGAGGCCTGAGCGTTGTTGGCATTGAATGGTGGAGGGGTTGTGAGATGACTCGTTTGGTAGGCTTGGGGTTGTGTTTGGTGAGGTCTAGGTATCATTGGCCGTGGATATGAGACATGGTTGATTTGGTGTGGTTGAAGTGTGTATGGTATTTGGGGTGAAATAGCTCTTGGAGATGGATATTGTTGGTGTGGATAGGATGAGTATTGTGTGTGTGGATAGGTTGGATATTGGTTTGGTCGAGGAGTGGGTTGTTGAGGGTGGATGTAGTTAATGGTGTTCTCCTTCTTCTTAAAATGGGGGCTCTTCTTGTGTTGGACTCACTTGCTTCTCCTGTTACTTGCTCTAGCTTTCCTTCTTGGATATTGGTTTCAATCCTTTCTCCATTTCAACCAAATCTACAAACTCTTTGACATGGGTCCCAAGCATGTTCTTGAAAAAAGGACCTTCCAGCGTACGAATAAAGTAAGAGCACATTTCTTGCTCTAACATTGGGGACAACAACCTTCCAGCAGGGCCCTCCATTCTGGGCATATTCCTTGAAAGATTCATTCTCTCTTCCTCATCCCTTTTAACTGGTCTCTAGTGGGTGCAGCATTAAGGTTAAACTTGTATTGGTTTGTGAAGGCCTAGCTAAGTCTTCCCAACACCTGATTTGAGTTCGGTCTCTATTCATGTACCACCCATGCAGCCCCATCTAAGCTCTCGGGAAAAGCTTATTAGGAAGTTCTCATCTTTTGACCACATTCCCATTTTTGTGCAATACATGCGTAGATGCATAATTGGATTGGTGCTACCGTCGAATTTGATGAGCTCAGGCATCTTAAAGTCCTTGGGAATGACTACACTAGGAGCCAACACAGATCACTGATACTCATCGGGCCATAGGGGCTAGGCCCAGGCAGCATTGAAACTGCTCTTGCATGCTTTCCTGGTAGTTATTTTTTAAGCTTTAGTCGTTCCGCCTCCTTTGCGACTTCATTAACAAACCATTATCATTTTGTTTATCATATCCTGGTGGTTCTTCATGCCATCATTTTCATCATTTTCTTTGGCCATATTCATAGTGTCAAGGATGAATTGCCTAAGTTTGGTCAAGCATGGACCTCATCATGTCCTTGAGGTCGTCCATCTCTTGACTTAGATTCCTTCCTTGGTCATTGTTGTCTCCAGCCATAGCCTTTTTCTTGCCTTTCATCTCTCAACCTTCTCTTTTCTTAGCTCTTTCCTTCTCGACTCTAGGGCGTAGTTCGTACGGCTCTCTAGCCGGTACACTAGTGTCAGACAAAGCTTTCCTTGAAGAAGCAATGTTTGATGGTAAACTTCTTCCAAAAAGTTAAAAAATAAAAAAAAAATGAGCAAATAAAAACAAATGCTAAAAGACCTTTGATGGCGAGGAACAACATCTGTATTGGACAGCAATGAACTTGATTCATATCGCATTCAGAGGACATATTGTCCATAAGAACGGATATGTGATGGACAATAATATAGGGGACTATCATTCCACAATATACTTTGTTAGTAGCACACTAGCAATGTAAAACTTGGTATTCTTTCTTACATTCTACGCAAAGGAAGAATTTCCTATAAGACAGAAATGTAATTGACAATATATCCAGGGAGATTTCTCCCACAATGGATATAATCTTGCACGCTTGAAGAAAAGTAGGAAAATCGAAAGATGAACTTGTGTCATTTATTCAAAAAGTGCAATTACATCATAGTTGAGTCAAGAATAGTCATTCTCTTTCTTTTAGACCTCTAGCAATGCCCCTACTCATGTTCATGAAATCATTCATTTCACTAGACAAATGAAGCTTGAGATTCTTTTGAACCTCTTCTCTTGCCTTTTCAAAATGATAGATGGAACTTTGAATATGATTATCTAGTTTCTCAGTTAATCTTTCATGTTTTGCCTTTGCCACTCCTCAGCTTTCATTGCCCAATCACCAGAGCTTGTTTCTTCCAAAATCTCCTACGTCTTCTGTATGAAGAAGTTGAATTTCTACATTT
>JAMLFY010000239.1:0-49353 GCA_030441495.1 Dalbergia oliveri
CTGGTGTATACTAGTGGGTCTAGATGTGGGGGTTTTTGTGTTTCTAGGATTGATATAAAATATGATCTTGTTTGGTTTGTTATAGTGTAGGTAGCATGGGTTATAGTTTATATTATTAGATGCTATGTAAATGTGGGTTGTTTTGTGTAACGTAACAGTTATATATATATTGAAAGTTTTATTGTGCTTGAGGAAGTGAGTCAAGTAAACTCGTAAGATATTTTCATATTGATTTGAAAAGTTCAATAAGTTGAACTCATGAGTCAGGAATTGAGTTAATAATGAGCTCATTTATTAAATGAGCCAAGCGTAAGCTTTATTATGTTTAGGAGTCTTGAAAGCAAGATTTCTCATTTTAAGGTGAAAGCCTCCATATAAGCCTTCTAGACAATGCCTTATTGTCATAGCATGTTGTGTAATTCATAACTATGTGCGTAAGTGGAGATGCGGGAGATCTGTTTTAATGGGAGGATAAAGATTCGTCTAATATTGAAGTGATGAATGATAATGTAAATTTAGATGTGAATTCCAATAGGAACAACACAACAAGATTGACTTGAAACTACAAGGAAAATGGCAAGACATCGTGACCAAATTAAAAATTGGATGTAGCTACAAGAAAATTATGCATAGCATATAAATAGATTTATAAATATAAATTGAAATCAAGTTGTATTAAGACTTTATTTATTAAGTATGCATGAAAAATATATCTATAAAACATAATAGTTAAATTTGTCATTTATAGTAATGCAATTTGCCAAATAGTTTTTTGTTTTATTAGTTTTAAAAGTTGTTTTTAAAAAAATTTATCCAAACAGGATTTCTGTGTTTTACCATTATAAAACTCTTTTTGAAGTTAAATTGCTAGGTTTTTTGATTTTTTATTTTTAAAAATTGAACTTAAACTTGTTTTCAAAAATAGTTTTAAAAATTTAAGAATAAAAACACTTCCAAATAACCCCATAGTTGTTGTATGAGAAATAGGAAATAAATTAGAGTTATGGAGAGAAGTTTTAGTGACATGATTTTTGTATAACAAAGAATAAACGAGTACGAAACGTTCATGTACCTCTATCTATCTAGTTTAAATTTTTGAAAGAGATAATTTCATAATATGATATTAGAGCCATTGTAACTAAAAGATTAGGGGTTCAATCATTGTTATCCCCAGTATAATTAATTGTTCACGATTTAAACTCAAAGGAACATTCGCATGAGAGGGACGTGTTAAAGTGTAAAGCATTCATGTACCTCTATTAATCAACTTAAACTTCTTGGAAAGATAGTTTCATGAAATATATGGAGTGCAAGTTTGACAAGAAACATACAATTTTTGACATAGAAGTGACAAACTGAGGATATTATACCCAAAAGGCATAAGATTTATTTGGATTTTATTATCTAAAGTGATGGAGAAATAATGGAGAAGCGCCTTGGGTTTTATTTGCGATAAAAGTATCACTAACACTTAAAGGTAAAATTTTACCGCACAATAATATAACCAACATTGTTATATGAGACTGAATGTTGAACGGTAAAAAGTTATCATAAAAATGAACATGACAGATAGGAATGTTTCGATCGATGAGTGATCACAACACATGATTGAAAAAGGAATAAGTATATTAGAGCAAAAATTAGTATAACACCTATTATAAAGAATATGATAGAATCTATCTGTGATTAGGACCAATTAAGAGAACTATGAAATATCCCATGCTACATATACGATAGCAGTAACATAGTGAATGTAAAATTAAGTAATTAATATACATAAATTTAATGTATAAGTTGAACATTTAAATTGATTGAAAATAAATGTTTATGATCTTTGGTGAGAGATTTTCAATATACAATTATATAATTGAAATTTGGATGAGTGTTAAATTTCATAATTGACATTACATTTGTTTTATGTAAGAAAGCAATTATTTGGAGTTTTGGGCTATATCTTTTCTTTTCAAGTAACTATGATTGAGCAATTGGTGCATGCCACCTCCCACTCGCGTTCATTAAATATTAATTTCAATTATATTTATATTAAATAAACATTGTATTAATTCCAATTATATTTCAATTTATTTAACTGAAATTAATATAAATATAATTGGAACTAATAATTATTAATGCACAATAATAGTAATAAAATGTATATTTAATATAAATAAATTGTATATATATATATATATATATATATATATTGTTTACCATAAATAAATCGGAATTAAAATGTTTATATAAAATAAATTTATTTTAAATGTTCCTCAATGCTTAAAAAACTATTTGTCTATAATAAAATAAACTCATAATTAATTGTAATGCCAGAGATTATATATTTATATGGTGAATTAATATCACCCTAAAGTAGTGGTTCGTATTGGTAAATGGGGAATACTACATTTAAACATAATCTAAACCAATGGAACAAAATTCAATGGATCCATAATCAAGCAATTGGTGTATGACAATGCAATGCATGGACGAAAATATTGGAAATAAGCAGGAAAAAAAATATATATATATATATATATATATATATATATATATATATATATATATATATATATAGCAAGATAAAATTTAAAAGAAGATAATAGTTGGATATCAAGGAAATTTACAATATTTTAGTTGTTCCCTAGATTGTACAAAAGTAAATAGTTTGATATTTAAATAGCTAAAAATCTGCATTGTTTAAAACTTCATATGGGGAACAAGTTAGCTCAAATATACGACACTTAATAATTATTAAACACGCCATACAAAATAAAGGCCAAAACCTTCATGTTTTCAACAGACACCTTTACAACACAAAATGTTAAGCTGTGATCATAGTATCCATTTCCTACCCAAATTTCAACTCACAACCTCATCTAAAACTAATCATAATTGTAAAATATCAAGAGGCCTCACAATCAACCATGCTCATAGCATCAAGTGAGGGCCAAAATAATTTGTATAGGGCTTCAAAAACTCATACAATTTTAGAGGTTCTGCATTTTTAGGGTTACTATAGTTTGTCTTCCATTCAATTTTTTGACAATTATTGATACTCAACCCCAACTCGGAGGAGCAAAACTCCAAGAAGGAAGAGAATCATACAAAACAAAGACAAGGGCAGCATATAGTATATGTTTTGGCATCCTCAGAAGTAGATGCAAAGACAACCCAAACACATAAAACAACCCTTAGAGTATCACATGACATCTCTAATAACTTTATATAAGTAACTATATAAGGCAACCGTTCACCAAGACTAATAGAGAGAAAAAGGCAAAGAACAGGAGCCAAAAAATAGTAGCAGTTAGCTGAATGAACAAAGCATATTAAAAAAACACAAACACCAAGCGCGGAGAATACTAAATAAAAGATTTAAAAATCTAAGACTAACTCTCCAGTTGCTCTCAATTGTATTTTCATGGTTTCTGGGCTGATATAATACATTATACAATTCTTATGATATATATAATTGAAACATACTCAAACTCTTCAACAAAGTGGAGCAATCCAAAAAGGTACAATACATCATAGAATAAAATTAACTACAGCTAATATAGTAATAGTAAACAATGTTCATTACAAATCAAAAGGCTAATATAGTAATAGTAATAATAGGACAAATGTTGAATAGAAAGGTTAAACTTGATTTTGTCAAATCTCACATTTTTGCTTAATACCACAAACATACGATTTAGGAGAGCATTACTTTTGCTAAATTCCTAGAATTATAGTAGAGTGTCTAATATTAAAATTGAAAAATAGATCAAATGAAGCATGAGCTACAAGCGACAATCATGTGATAAGTTTGAATAAAAAGGATCTTATACAAATGATAGTACTGACCATTGCAATTTTTTGGGCTGCATGTAATAACTGCAACGTTTTTGTATCACACAACATTGAGAAGAGAATACAATTGGAGAAATGGGGATCAACATTGCATTAGAATTAAATACATTTTAAGAAATAGTTATGTTTTGCTCAATAAATACAGCCAAAAAAATATGAATACATTTGGACTTATTGAAAGAATCACAATTAAGGAGCACCAATAATAGAAGCTTCATAAAACCACAACTCAATAAATAGGATAGGTGAAACAAATAAATAAAGACAAACATAATCGATCAAAACCTTGAATAAGAACCATTAGTATCATAATGACAATGTAGAGACACTAATACCAATCAAGAGGTTTAAAGTAAACGTTACCAAACCACGATGTAGCAAGAATGGAAAATCCAGTTAAAATCTATACTTGAGTCCTTGCAAAGGATTCTTTATCAAAAGCTAAAGTAGATCTTTTTAAAGGAGTCAAAACAGCTTGCATTAGTTATAAATAGTGAGTATAAGTGTGACTAAAGCTTCTTTTGAGGATTCATTAAGGAAAAAAAAGCTAAGTTTATGTTAAACTCTAAGATTATCCCAAAACATCAATATCAAAATACTCAATATCATTTGTTATTGGGAATACTCATTGTGAATAAATACTCACTGTGAAAGGATACTACAATTTTAAGCATGAAAAATCTACAACTGATGCAAATCAATAAAATAGTTTAGTCACTTGCTAGCTCAAATTGAAGTTCCATGAACTTAGACCTTAACTTTATTCCTGGAAATCTAGAGCTTCCATAGGTATCAACTTGGCCAATGGCATCTTTATCACCATCGAAAGAAAAGAAGAAAACACAAACATTATTACAAGTTCAAGTAAAATGTAATTGTATTTTGGAAGTTAAACTAACCTACTAAATTACCTTTAGCAATGAAGTAAAGAAGGATTCAAGGTCTTCATTCTTGGAAGAAAACATAGCAATTGATTTTTGTCTTTATCTGAATGAGCAAAAAAAAAAAAAATCAACAAATGAAGGGAAAAAAACAACACGACAACCTCGGAGCTAAGAAAAAGAAGGGAATCGAAATTTAAATCAACACAAACGGTGGTACTTGTGTAGCCCACGTCCTCCTTGATTAAGCACCACTCCTCTACCATGCCATCATCAACGGTCATTGCAACCATTCCCTCAACCCCAGCCACGGCCTCACCTGAAAAATTCACTACCAATTCAACATCCAACCCGATGAAAACAGAAGTCATCTTGCCAAGAATCAACGACAACTCCAACACACAACAAACACAAAAAAAAAAAGTTTGCAGCTTTCTCACCCATGCATCGAGACGGGCACCAAATCCTTTCTTTCCATGGTGGCCACTTAAAGGATGGGAGCCATCCTCTGCCATGTTATTTCCTTTGTGCACCTGCAACTTGGATCATCTGAGCACTCCACGGCACAGAAACGCCAAAAGACTTGACACTATATGCCGCTTCCGCCTTCTGTGGTGGTCACCATTGCAGCATCACTCCATCACTGCATGCAGTAGGTTTTTTGTATGCAAGAATACCATACTATTAGCAACATAAAAGGAACAAACATAATAATAATGAAATGTAAGAAACATAATGCCAAGAAAGAAATATTACCTAGATTGGCAATGAAAATTGCTTCCAAAACACTAAAAGAAGGAAAAGAAAATCTATTGAGATGGTTAGGGAAACAACATAAAAGAAGGATAACATCAACAGAAAAGATAAAAAAAACAAATATGAAGTGAGGAAAATTAGCTATGAATCAATTGATGATGCAGTAGGTTTTCATAGGTACCACTTAAGTTCAAAGGAAAAAAAAATACATGGAAATGAACCATTACCAATACATGTATGCTTGGAAGCAAAGAGAATGGAACATTAAGCACTGAATCTATGACCATGAGCCCAACCACATCAAAAGCCTCGCTCGGACTTGGACTCTTGACGTGCGCCCAATCCACACATCAAGAACCCAATTCCTTCATTCACACTCCTTGGTTGTAGCATCCATGTCCTCCCCTTCTTAACAAGCATGTGAAAGTGCATAGACCAGGCGCGAATGAACGGCGTGAGCCGACCCCCACATCACCCCGCTGTTGCACTGACACCTGCAACCTTTGTCCGTGAGCCCGACCCCCACATCAAGACTGGATTCCTTCCCAATCCATACACTTGCACACACTTGCTTGGAAGAAGGGAGAGTGTGGTATTGCTCGAATTTCCATTGAACAAACAAACAAACAAACAAGCAAGCACTAAAAAGAAAAACAAACAAAGAAGCAACAGAGAAAGAAAAAGAGGCAGAGAGGACACAACACAACAAAAGCACAACACAAAGAAAACACAACACAAGTGTTTTGATGATTATATACACATACATGTTAAAATAAAGAAGCGAAATTAAGAAAGAAGGAGATAGAAGGGGGAATGTGTGCTTATCTTTTGACGGAACGGGGTAAGGGGCTTGTTCTTTCACGAAGTCCATCGCTTATCCGTTCGGGATGAACCTTGTCACTGAACGAGAACAATTCTTGAATCAAGAAAACCCAAAATTTTGAATTTAATCTTCACAAACCCTAATTTGCCAAGAAAATCAAAGAGAGAGAGAGAGAGAGAGAGAGAGAGAGAGAGAGACTAACGTCTTCTTGAGAATTTCTGCGGACGAAGGAGAGGCCGTTCTCTGACGCAAGAGTCCTCGACGGAAGAGTGCTGGCTGGATCATCATCGTCTTCTACTTCCCCCCGTTAGGTTATTGGAAGCTTGGATTCACACAAGAGGGAACACCAAATAAAAATTCTTTTTCCATTGCACACTCCTAATAGATATTTATGTTCCTGGGCAATATAATTATATCAATAATATATAAATATATATATAATGAAATATAAGAATATTCAAGTTATTGCTAAATTTGTAACTCTACTATTTTGAAATCCATTTACTTGCTAACCCAAACATTGTTAGGAAGTTGGAGTGGAATCCTAAATAATATTATTGTTTTACATAAGATTTACTATATTTCAATTTCAAATTAAAACTAATAAGTCATTTTAAATTTAAAATTATAGGTGTTCAATTGCTTTATAATAATTTGATTTATTTATAGTCTATAAATGATTTACTCTCAGTATATATAGATAGTTGAAATGATCCTGTCATATTGAAAGGTACCGCTATATAATAAATGCAATATAAATTAATTTATTTGGTTTCAATTAAAATTTGAGCTCAAACGCACCCTGATTGATTCCAACAAAGTTAATATAAATTAATAATATCTACTATAACACATATAAGCTAATAAAATTTTTATAAATTAGATAAAATTAAAATTTTACTGTCACATTATCTCATCATTATAAAGCTTCATGTTGATTTCAATCAATGCATTTATATATTTTAAACACATTCATGTCAATTCATCTCCATGAATACAATATTAATGTAGGTGGTTATCTTTTGGAGTGTTCACTATCCTATTAGTTGCTTATAATAATATTTTATAAATGTCTGATTAATAAAAATTATAAAATATAACTCATGTAAAATAAAATGATAAGCTTCTGGTGCCTCCTTAGATCTTCCCTAATAAAGAAAGAAGTATCATCATAATAACTTAGTATCGTTTAAAATATGGTTATTTAATTAAAAAAATTATAAAAGGAAAACTTAAAAATATAATTATATATATAATCTCAATTAAAACCTTTTTAGATTAGATGAAAAAAATAGGGAAATAGAAGGTTGTTACAATTTTAACAATTTAAAACGTTCAAATACTAATCATTAAATTTAATAAATTGCTTATTAAATTTCAAGTCTTAATCTCATTCCCTGGACAATGAAGATGCCATATGATGTAACACGAGTATTGGTAAACTATAGATAAACATAATTGAAGTTATATGAAATTCATATATTATGTCCAATAAAACCTTAACACACGCAATTTTAGTTAATTCTAATTTATCAATTTAGTTTAATATTTGTTGAGGAAATAATAGGTAATAGATTAATTATATGTCAAATATGTATAATTGCAAAGAAAACAATTATAACTTATAACTTGAATTTATATTTAATTGCTAGTAGTGTAGTTATTACTAAATTTCAGGTCTACATTACTAAGTCTTTGATATTATATGAAACGGCTTCATAATGGCCTAGCTATTCTTGGCCTTCCAATTGGATAATAATTAAAATTAATTATATGCTATAAATGAGTTAAAAACTAATTCATCCTTCAAAATTGATGGCATAAAACGTAAACAATTGGTATGGTAACCAATTCAGCAGAAAATTTATGTTATAGGTTTATTAGCTAGTGTAATAATTATATATTAAAAAAAGCTAGTGTAATAATACATTGTATATATTTATAAAAAAAAAAATGTATATAAAGTATTAACTTTGAATATAATCTGTAAACATAATAATTCATTTTTTGAATACTCAGACAAATTGGTTTATGAAAGGGTAAGAATGTACTCGCTATTTGAAAAAAAATGACTCCTGTCTCTAAATTCCTGTTTTCGGTTCCTGATCCCCTTTGTGATGAGGAATTGTCGCCCTTTCTGTTACTGTTAATGGGTGTATACCTGGCAATTGAGGGAACCCATACCTTAGCTAGTCTATTGCAATGAGTAGGAAGGATGCAGGGAATGGGAGGAGCCCATGATGGTGTCCACCACTCTTGCCACTAGCTTTCGTTATTGCTTTTACTTTTATTTTTATTTTATTTTTTAGAGTAGAAATGACAATTTTCTCTTCTTTTTTTTACATAGACAAAACACAAATACGATGAACTAAAAAATAGTTTGAAAGAAATTTAGGTGAAACTTATAAAAAGAGCAAGAAATAAGCTAATGAAGAAGCAAAGAAAACAAACTTAAATTTTAGATTTTTTATTAATGTGCAAAAGAAAAATCACAAATAAAATAAAACACAATGTCCAAAAAGAAATATATAAGACCACAAAATATAATATTGACAATAATTAAACATAACATTCAAAATTAATTCGAAAGATGAAATAAAATTAAATTAATTATTATATATGTTTTTTAAAACTTAATCAAAAATTGGGTGCTGATGTATGGAACCTTTGTGCCTTAATAGACAAATGACATGTTTCCTTTTTTCAAGAATACAGTGTTTAAGAATGGCATAGATGCTGCCTTTAAGTCATCTAGGAAGTACGAAGCTTATTCGTTCAAAGGTGACCAATATGCTCTTATAAATTATGAGTCCAAGAATCTCATTGCCATGCGAAAGATTATTGAAGGGTATTATGGTTTGAGAGGCACGATCTTTGGGAGTGGGATTGAAGCTGCTTTCGCTTCTCATAGGAAAGATGAAGCTTACATTTTCAAAGTAACACAATATGCACTCACCAACTTTGCTCCGGGAACAACTAATGACTACATCATCGGTGGTAGCGTGAAGCCCATATATGATAATTGGACTTCTCTTCGTGGCATGTTGTCTTGCAAGAATCGTGGGCTTGATCATCATCATCATCGTCGTCCCGATGTTGATCGTGATGTTCACGATGAACTTTAAGATCAATGTTATCTCTCTCTTCTTATATATATATATATATATATATATATATATATATATATATATATATCTGTGTGTAATAATGTTTTTATAATAAAAGTGGATATCAATAATGAACCAACAATGTTATTTTGATATCCAATTTTAAACACTGTTGATCACCATTATAACTTGATCACCGTTGGATGAAATCTAATAGTGATCAGTGAGTGTTCAAATGAGGCACATATTAAAATAACATTTTTTATAATGAACACTACTAGAAAAAGAAATACAAAACATTTGAGGGAATAAGTGAGTGAAGTTAAGGTTTTTGTATCTCTTTATATGCATACTTATTAATGTCCTCTTTTGATGACTGTATATGTGATGGTTGTTGCATATTCTATTTGTGTGGACTGATATAAATCATTTTTGTTATAATTTTAATTTGATTCCAGATTAATTGGATGCCAAAATATTAAACCATGTTGTTTAGCCTATTTTCTAATTAATTATAGTTATTGGGCTTATTTGTGATAATTTTATTATTGATGGATATGGGTTTTTGGTTATTGTTATTGGGCTGAGCCATAATGAGTAGGTTTGTTTGACTATTCCGTTACTAACAGAGAAGCTCATGCTCCTAACCATCAATGCCTGTTGCCCCATTCAACAATACATAACACTTTTGGAATGAAGGGGTGATAGGAGCACTTCTCTATATTCTCTGTAGTTTGGTTTTCTCTTATAAGACAAAGGAAGCACTTAGTCATTGACTCATTCATCTCCACCGTTCCAGTAATTCTAACACCTAATCCTAATATAGTGTTTGTTTATCATTTGTCATATTGAAAATTAGATTAAAATTTCATCAAGTGGTATTAGAGCCAATCTAATTCTGATATGGCACGATATTACTTGTCATAGATTAGGTGTTGATGATGAATTTTCGTATGTGTCATGAACCCTAATGTACCAATTTGGGATTTTATATTTTCACTGATTAATTTTGAAATTGGTTGAAGGTTTTGGTTCCTGATAATGTCCTAGAAATTGACGTAAAAATCATATGAAAGATTAGTGTTCAAGGGAGAATTTAGTTTGAAAACTACGAACCTTAACCTTTGAACCCAGTTTGAATTTGAAAACCCTCAACCAATATATGCGTGAAATTGTTTCAATTACATTGGGGCTTTTATAGAGGATGGAATTTCAAACTTATCGACACCAAAATCATGAATTTTCATCAAGCATTGAGAGAGAATCGTAAAAAAATTAAGGCTACCGACTATCTTTTTTGCGGAATTATCTAGATGTTAGAGGCTATGATTCAAAACAAAATTACATGGGTTTTGTAACTCTTAGACCAGAATTGTGTAAAATGATGCACAAATGAGAGAGAAATCACGCTTGACCCGTTTTGGGTTTGTCGTCATCAAAAATGGCTGGCGGCAGGGACGATGAACGGTCCATGCAGCTGTCACTACTCGTGAACCAGGTGCATGCGGTGCGTGTGGGCCCATCCGGGACCTTTTTTGATATTTTAAAATTATTGGTGATTTTTATTTATTTTTTTTGCATGAAAAATAATTATTGTTAATTTTCCATTACATATATTGCCTAACAATATTAGGTACTCTCCAAATTTTGGTCTAAATTTTTTGTGTGCATTTTTGACATTATTGGGCACATTATGTTTAGCACACTCTCAATTTTGGTACTGTTTAGTTAATTAAATAATTTTGTGCTCAATTATATGCATATTATTGATTATTGTAACACGCGCTCATTCTAAAAAAACTTGCTAAAAAAAATTTATTAGTCAAAAACGAAATTTATCATTATACTAGTTAAGTACAAGTAAATTGTTCCAACAAAAGTACTTAACATTAATATTTATGAATCAAACTGTCACATAACACATAATAAGCTCGAACACATAATAACCTGAAAGACTGTCTCCCTCCCAACATTATGACAAATTTGAAACCACCAAAAGCAGGGATGAGAATTGAAAATAATTCTCAATAAAGGATGAATATCTCACTATCTAATTTTTCTAAATCCGTCATTGCTAGCAAGTGTTTCAAAATGTATTCCATGCAAGGTGTCAACAAGGGACTTCCAACAATACTTACTACGATTTGAATCTTTATGTAACCGTCGTGGTGGTGGTCGTAGGCCACTTGATTCAACTAAGCTAGCAAAGAATGCCTTCATTAGCACCACTCTTAATAGTTATTGGTGCCCTTCAAATGGGTCAAGATGTTCAAGTTTATCGTTATGAGATCAATGCCCCTAGGGTTGCTAAGACCCTCAACAACCTAACCCCGTTATCGATACCCTACTCAAGATGAAGTCTGTTTGTTGCTGGCATTGCACCTCAATACATCTGCTCTGCCTAGCTGATCCATAGCCTTACGTGAAGCTGGATCACATTAGTTCTTGTTTCTATTTTCAAATTTATACATATATTCATGCATGAGTTATATCCGCACACACACAATGGTATGCTATAACTAAGTTAGTACTTGTTTTTAGTTTGAAATTTACACATTTGATCAGAATCAAGTTACACGAGCATAACTTTAAGTATAATTATACCATTTAATAACTTTTTACAAAATAATTTTTTTATTCGATACAACCATCAAATTACAGTTATTTATTTGTATCAAATTTTTTAAAAATTGAATATCAATAAGAACTCGTATTATTATGGTTGATATTATGGTGGCTTGTTATCATTTACTATAAAGATTAGTCTAAATCATTTAACTTGCCAATCTAAATGGGCTCTAACAAGTTGGGTCTAAAGCAGGTTGGCTTGCTTATGTCTATAGGTTACCTTTAATGAATTATATAAACATTATGCCAATTGGCTAATAGGTGTATTTTTTGTCGATTGGGTTAACCCATTTAACTTGTGTTCCTAAATAAGCGAATCTTGATTTTGGGACAAAGAATTTTTTTTTTCTTGGTTGATTTTCTAAATACCTCTAAAATTATTGGGTTTTAACCTATCATTTTATTATTTATGTCAAATGTTAACTGGATAATAAAGGGTCAGGTGATTCAATCTTACATATTAGCTAATAATCACATGTGACATAGACTAAAACTAATCAAATTTAGATGTCAAGAAAGAGAAAGAGAAGAAAATGTATTTAACCATTTTCTTTAATCACAATAATTACAACAAATGTGGATTTACTGGACAGAGGAAAAAAAATAAAATAAAATCTTATGATTAATTACAAAATTACCAAACGACGTCGTCAAAGGCATAGACTTTGTGCAAGACAAATGGTGGATGGACCTTCACGGTCTTTATGGCTACACAAATGTTGAATTTCATTCCCTTCATCATCATCTTCATCTTGTTGCTTTTGGGAGTACCTTCGCACAAAGGTTGGTCTCTTCTTCTTCCCTTTTCTTTCTTTTTTTCTATCTATCAAGGCTTGAAATTCATTCATGTATTTGATTATGTTATCCCTAATTATTCTAACCGTTCAAAAAAGCACTATGAGTACCCATCATTGAAATAGTTCTCTAATTATGCTAATTACATCGAAGTTTGATCTTTCACAATTTTCAATGGTGATTTCAACTTTTCATCGCCCTTATAATCATTAGAATATCAACATGATAGTAAACTTGTAGTGTAAGTAACTTGTATATGAGGCTTTACAATTTACCAACTTGGAATGAGCGGAAATGGCGAAGATGAAGGCATTCACTGGCTTGTCTACTCGCGGTTTACGGGAATTTCGTTTGAATATCTTCAGCTTCCTTTACTTCATGCTCATCATCTTCCAGACCATCAAAAAGAGCTTGAATTGCAGCATGGAAATGAAGAGGCTTGTGTCTATTAACAGAGGCCGTTGATGATTCAAGCACTGGCAGCGAGACCTGCCCTCTGCCAAATGAGGAGCTTCGCATGAATCTCACCATTGGGGGCATTTGCACGAAACATTAACGCCGCTCCATGGAGCTAATTGAAGAAAGGGAATGAAGTTTGATCTAATTGAGGAAGCCTAGTCCTTCAAGAGTGAAGCTGTCGATCTAGAGAGAAGTTTAGAAATGAATAATTTTAGATGGAGTTTTAGGGAAGGTTGAGACGCTTACCAAAGATGTTGCCAGGTTACAAGCTGAAAATCAACAAATTCCTTTGCTGAAGGCCGAGATTGATGGCGTACATCAAGAGCTCATGCGTTTCAAGTGTGTGTTATTCAGTTGCTAAGGATGAAGTGAACATCATGCATGGAATTTCCTTGGTTGTGGAGTAATGGGACTTCCTGTGTTGAAAGAAAAGGAATTTGATGCATTTGGTCCTTGTGGCCAGGAAATTAGATCAAGATCATCTAGAGCATGAGGGTATTTTTCTTTTTTGAGGATCCTAAAGGCCTCTTCATAGATGGAAGAGGTTCTGGCTTTTCCTAATGCAAACTATGGACCATTTTTTGAATTTATTTCTTTGTGGAGGAATGGGAGGTTTACACCTTTGACGCCTTCTTTGTCGTAGTGCATCCTCTCCATCTTCTTCTTCATCTTCATTTTCACATCCACAATTGAGGATGACATCGTCCTAATCCTACAACATCCCATATGAAATGTCCATTTATGGTGTCTGTAAAAAAACATCTCCATTTCCACGAACACCATAAATAGGAATTTTCTCTCAACTTTTCCAAGAGTAATCATCATGGTGTGGAAAATTGGATGGCTCTTTTTCCTAGGGTCCTTCATCAGCTTCTGGGTCTTTGAAAATAGTTTTGATTAATGAAGGAGCTTCCTGAAAGTTGCATTGAGGAGCAAGAGCGGACTACTATTCTGCTGAAGTTTTCATAGTTGCTTATCCACTCAAGTGACAAAAGCTTCAAGAGGTCTTCTCTGAAATATGTTTTGGATTCCTGATGATGAAGGACACCTTATTTTGAGTGTCGCGACCACCATGAGAGCGTCTGTTTGAAATCCTTTCTCAAAGAGGGGAGATCAAAGCAATGATCTTGGAGCCTGTAGACCAGCAGGACGCATGAGAGATGTAGAGAGAGTTGGTTCATCTGAGGGTTTATCGAGCTGAATAAACTTTAATTGGTGGGAGAGTTGGATTTGCAGATTAACATTAAAGTTTGGAACATAGTTAAAACACTTCCAGCATTAAGTGTTCAAAACAATTTCAATAACGGCATGTTCATAATTCTTGAAAGTAGAGTTCGATTAGAGTGACTTGAGCTAAATTGGAAGACCTTTCCTACCATGGAATGACAATACTAGTCTTATGGCTCCAAAGTGGAGGCTAACATATCCTTCCTTTTGCCAGAACTTGATCGTAGGATTAATCTCCAAGTCACATATTGCCCATTATCGCATAAGACACACTTGTCAAGCTTCATAGTTTGAATATACTCCATTCTAGGATGAGGATTAGAGACAAGCTTTTTAATTGACCACTTAAAACTTCCTTTCTCCTAAAAACATTATAAGGGCTTAAAAGTGGCGAAAACACTTTTCATTTGAGCGCCTCTGGAACATAAAATATTCATAAGATTCTCTAGTTTAGATTAAAGGTTTTGTTAGGCTTTTGGCAAATGTAATTTTTGAAGACGGAGTTTAAAAAGTTGGAGTGGAGGTTGGCTTGGATAAATGATGAGTTTTCATGCGAGCTGATTCTTCCTTACTCATTTCTCTCATAAACATGCTCCCCGTTTTTGGAAAAGAGAGGAATAACTCAGCCTCTTAACATTTAGGCTCTAATACCACTATATAATGTTTGTATAATAAAAGTGGATATCAATAATGAACCATCGATGTTATTTTGATATTTAATTTAAACACTTATTTATACCATTGATGAGATCTAATGGTAATTAGTGAGCGTCTAAATGAGGCATATCAAAATAACATTTTTGAATAATAATTGTAGCAATTAAAAAGAGATACAAACATTGAGGGACTGAGTGAGTGACGTTAAGGTTTTTGTATTCTTTATATGCACTTATTAATGTCCTCTTTTGACTATTGTATATATGTGATGGTATGATAAGAATAAAAGCTTGTGTTCTTGATGTTTATTCTATATTTCTTAATGCCACATGTAGGTGTCTTATGGGAATGGAAATCACATGTCTCTAATATTTCTTGTTCCATCAATTGCTTTTTTTTTTGGTCACTTGTAAGATAATCATTTAATAAAATAGGAAACGAAAATGAAAGCCAAATAAACCGAGAATTTGATTTTAAGTTTGTATAGCCTGATTGCACTATTTCCTTTCTAATATCATAAAAAATAGGAATTAATTAAAAATAGAAAATGAAAGTAGAAACCAAACAAGTTTCCAATCAAAATTTTCCACTTTTCACTCCTTAAACAAGGGCCTTATTAATATATTCGTTATCAAAATTTATAATGTAAATATTAGGATATAAAATTATTTATATGTTTCTATTTACTGTAAGTTACTTTTTAAAGATTTGGTATGTTTTAATTTAAAGAGGGGAGGATAATGCATATAGTTGGTATGTTTTGACTTGAAGAGTGGAGAACGATACATATAAATTAGAGTTTAATTTATACTAGAAATAATACCCGTGCATTGCACGGATTTATTAATATTTTATGATAATTATTTTCAATAAAAAATACTTTTAAAAGAAGCTATGGTAGTAATTAAAATTATATGAGATAAAAAATTATTGATTATTTTATTTAATTATATTCTTCATAATAGATTCATTTGAATGTGATTATTAATAGAGAAAAATTTCTTTATTTTGATAATAAGTACTAAAAAATATATTTACTTATATATTTGTTTCCATGCTTCCAAAAAAGTTGAATAAAATAATAATATTTTTGCTTAGATTTAGGATTCGTTGTGCTATTGTTTTTTATTTTAATTAAAAAATATTAAAAGAGAGCGAGAATGTAACCTAAAGAATGATGAGCTCTATTATATATATTTTCAAAATATTCTTAACATTTATTTATGTGATGGAGATGTGTTCATCTCATCTTTGAAACACCTTATACAATTCTTAAAATCACAAAAAATATGTCTTTATGAACTATCAAATTGAGGTAATAATTAACAATTTAATGTAAAGTATTATGTTAAATTAATTTTCTTTAAAATATAGGTCATTTTTTTATTTAAATTTGTCCACTAAATAAATTAAAAGAAAAGATGTATATTTTTAATTTAAAAATAAAATCAAATAAATTTTTTTAATTCTGAAATTAAATTATAAAATTATGATGTTATAACCTAATAGATTAATATATAGTTATTTTAATTTTAATCAGTTAACTTTTAAAAGGATAACACAGATATTACTGAATTTGTAGAATCTATATAATTTTTTAAATTAGAAATTCTGGCAATAATAACAAAAGTAAATTTTATTTAAGTGGAAAAATATTGCAAATAATTTTTAAATTCTTACCATCATATTATAGCAAAATAAAATACTATTCAATATATTCAATACATGTAATATAGATAAAATATTTAGTAAAGTTAAAATCAACTGAAAATAAATTTGAATTTAACAAACTAAAAATTTTGTAATTTGTAACCATAAAACACATAAATTAATTATCCTATTTTGTTTTATCACTGTTCCAAAATTTTATTTAGCACATATAATTATTTAACTAAAACACAATAAAATACAAGGTGGCAAGAGAGAAACTATATTCTTTGTGTGATTAAGAGAAAGAATGGTTGTGATCTTTTTCTTCAATAATTATGGTGAAACATTTGCGAACATTGTAGAAACTAATAGCCTACATTTCACCTGCATATGCATATATTAACAAATAAGACATATTTTATTTTGTGATAGAAAATAAAAAGGAAAGTTGACACTTGAGTTTGGCAATAATCCACTTCCATTCCCAAGATAGATGAACATCTTGTTTTTTTTGGCAGACGTTAATCTTGGATTCTCTCTAAGATTAGGTTTTGCAATGACAAAAATTTAAAATTAGCTACAAATACTAAAAAGAGGAAATCAGATCATTTTATAGAACTTCAATCCACTTTATTTCATTTGATTGATTGACGTTCATAGGACACAACTATGATTAGACAAAAATAAGGTAAAAGTCATTTTTACAATTTTTTTTTAATAAAAACTAAATATGAAGTCCAGTTTTTGCAATGATATTTATAATTCAGGGTAAGTTTATTAACTAATTTATTTATTTGCTAAACTCACTTTAGAAAAAGTAAAAGTGATGTATGAATAGAAACCTTGCACATGTTTGGAGGGCAGAGACCACAACCATGTGGAGATTTGTTGCAAGTCATGATAACGCAAGATTCCTAACCTTCCTTCTTCAGTAACATAATCTTCGTTAGTGTTAATATCAAAGAAGCATTCTCTTATTCTAAATGGCTCAACATGGTCTCAATTAATAAAATTGCATTTGTTCGCTACAATTGTATCACACTGAAAAATTATTGAAACATATTAACAAACAATAAATAATAAAAGACATACACTAAAGCATAAGCCGTTTTAATAGATGGGACAACTCTGTGTATAGGAATCCTTCGTAGATCTTTCACAATTTCTTCAATGGTTTTTCCCATTAGAATTGAAGCTCCTTCATCACCGTGTCCTAAAACCAAAGCTAATAACAAAAGCCTCATTTATTTCTGTCATGAACATAATGCAAATAATAGAGACAAAAATATAATCATGAGAATAAGAGGAGATATGACAATGCAAAAATCATAAGGACAAATTCAGAGCAAAAATAAAAGCTACCATGAGAGTATTCCAAGGCATGGAAGGTGCCAAAACAAATAGGTGAAACTAAATTCGCCAACATGTTACAAATATAATTGATATGAAACTGCCAATACTAATAACTTACTTATTAGTAAATTGTAACTTGGTATGTTCACACACATTTTCAAATCTTGAGTAGTGTGTAATAAGTAATTCATCCTATAAAATTTGTGGAATGAAAGCTATTTAAAACCAAATTAAATGACTATAGATTATCAATAATAAACATCCACTGCCCTTTTTTTTTTTTCTATGTTTTTTTTCCTATGTTTGTAATAAATATATACTACAAAAACATAGAAATAAATAAATATAATAAACAGGCAAAAAACTATCAAAAACACTAGATTTTATGGTATCAAAAGTTGTAGGTTCCACTTTAGACAAGAAAGAAACTAAAAATTTGGAGTAGATGAAACAATTTGATAGATACACATTTATTAATGGAATTTTGTGTAACTTGGAAAATATGTATCTTGCAAATTTTTGTATCTGTTGTTTTAGATATTATTGATGGAGTGTATCAAAAACACTATATGTTTATATTTATTTTTTTTAGTGTAGAAAAAATATAGTATCATTTAAAATATGGTTATTTAATTAAAAAAATTATAAAAGGAAAACTTAAAGACATAATTATATATATAATCTAATTAGAACCTTTAGATTAGATGAAAAAAATAGGGAAATAGAAGGCTGTTACAATTTTAACAATTTTAACGTTCAAATACTAATCATTAAATTTTATAAATTGCTTATTAAATTTTAAAAGTTTCTTAATCTCATTCTGAAACAATCAAGATGCCATATGATGTAACACATGAGTATTGGTGAATTGTAGATGAACATAGTTGAAGTTATATGAAATTCATATATTATGTCCCGAAGACCTTAACACACTCGATTTTAGTTACTTCTAATTTATCAATTTAGTTACCTTTGCTGAGGAAATAATAGGTAATAGATTAATTATATGTCAAATATATATAATTGCAAAGAAAATAATTATAACTTATAGCTTGAATTTATATTTAATTGCTAGTAGTCTAGTTATTACTAAATTTCAGGTCTACATTATTAAGTCTTTGATATTATATGAAACGGCTTCATAATGGCCTAGTTATTCTAGGCCCTCCAATTGGATAATAATTAAAATTAATTATATGCTATAAATGAGTTAAACACTAATTCATCCTTCAAAATTGATGGCATAAAACATAAACAATTGGTATGGTAACCAATTCAGTAGAAGATTTATGTTATAGGTTTATTAGCTAGTGTAATAATTTATAAAAAAAGCTAGTGTAATAATACATTTATATATTTATAAAAAAAAATATAACATGACATAAAAGTATTAACTTTGAATATAATCTATAAACATAATAATACATTATATATATTTATAAAAAAAAAAATAATACAGCGTACATAAAGTATTAACTTTGAATATAATCTATAAACATATAATTAATTTTTTTCCCCTACACCAAAACAGAATTGGTTTATGAAATGAAAAACAAATTACCGCGTCACTGTGATTGAAAAAAATGGCTCCTTTTTTTTAAACACAAATGAAAATGATTAAACCAATGAAATATAAATGCAAAAAAATATAAAACACAATGAAATAAAAACTCCTTTTAAAAAAATGATTAAACCAAAGCCCATCAAACGGTTTTTATTTTAGAACAAAAAAGTTTTTTATGATATATTTCATTTTTAAAAAAATATCATATCCAACATAGTGCAATTAAAACAAAGCCCAAATCCATGCAACTAAAAAATGAAACAAAGCCCATATCTATGCAACTCACACTAGCTAAAAGAGAAGCAAAATTAATTAAATAAAAACATATATCAATAAAAAAAAAGGGAAGAAAAAAAAAGGTTGCTGGGGTGGGATTAATGGATTTGGTTGTCATTCTTTTGGGAAACAAAACAAAGGGGTTGAGCTTTGGGTACATAGAGATGTTCATTGATGGAGGAATAAGAGCATGTAAGGGAGGAGGTAGCTGGATCCGCGATGCCCTAGGGAACTGAAAGTCCGGTGATGATGGCTATGGAAGGGAGACTTGTGATGGAAGAGGAAGAGGTCCAGCTCGTCGTGTAGCACGATGCGGTGGTCCACGCCGGAGGATGGATCCGAGAACGTCTGTAGGGAAACTTCAAATTTGGTCACATGATGAAGAAAATGAGCATTCGGGAGTTTGCCGGTGAACCCGGAGGGATGGCCCGGTAGTTGGTGGTCGGGTTGTGAGGAGAGGGACGACGGTCAAGGAAGGAGAGCACAGAGCAGGAGTCGACCTGCCACGACAAGCGCGCCGAACCCTGAGCGGTTAAGCTTGACCTGGCTTCTCTTTTGTTTTTGCTTCCCTTTTTTTGTTGATTTTTTTTTGAAAGGTTGAGATCTATGTTTGGTACTGATCTTATTGTTAGATTGTTTGTCTATGTAGCTATCTCCCATTAGTTAAATAAAGCTTAGTTATTGTTGCATACAATTTTGCTACATTGAGCCATGCAAATAAGCCACATTTTAGAGAAAAAATGGATACTAAGTGAATTGAATTATTGCTGATTCGGCAAGGATTTATGTTCCTGCTATATTTGTAAGTACATAATTTATCGCTCTAATATGCACTTTTCTAGAGTTGGCTTATTTCATGACTAATGTAGTTCATAGAGGTATGTTTCATTCTTGCTATGTTGCATAGTGTAAACTAAGGAGCATAGTAGCATGTAACATCTAAGAGAATTTAAGAGAAAGTGATGGGGTTTTATCATTTGGATCAATAAATTAAAAGTTGTGGCCTCTTTACTCTATTGATCTACAAGCGAAATTACTCACTTTACTCTTTAAGTGATATCTTCCTTTAGATGATCCAAATCCAACATCTAAAGTAAACCGTAGTTATAGAAAAAGAAAGTCATGTCACGTGGGGGAAATTATTATTTTTTGAAAATTTAATTTAGTTGTTTTAAATTTTACCTGTTATGGATTGAATATATGGACCCGGTAATCATGGCTAGGAGTTTTTTTTTTTTTGTTGCCAATGATATAGTTGCCATAGGAGAGATGAGAGGAAATAGATAATTATGGAGATAAGTTTTAGTGACATGATTTTTGTATAAACAGTAAGTAAGACAGAGTATGAACCGTTTATGTACCTCTATCTATTAGTTTAAACTTTTGAGAGAGATAATTTCATAAAATGATATTAGAGCCATCGTGACTAAAATATTAGGGGTTCAAACATTGTTATTCCTTAGGATAATTAATTATTTACGATTTAAACTGAAAGAAGACATTTTGTGGTGAATGTTATGTTAGAGTGTAAATATTCATATGCCTCTATTAATCAACTTGAACTTTGGAAAGATAGTTTCATGACATATATGGAGTGCAAGTTTAACAGTAAGACTGATAATTTTTGACATAGAAGTGATAGTTGGGTACAATATTATACCAAACATAAGATTCAAATATTTGATTTTTATTATCTAAAACTGATGGAGAAATAAATAATGGAGAAATGCTTATATTTATTTGTGATAAGATCACTAAAACTTAAAGGTAAAATTTATGCACAATGATATGACCAACATTGTTATATAAGACTTGAATGTTTGAGGAAAAAGTTATCCCAAAATATGAACATGACAGTAATGTATTGTTAACTGATTATGATCACAATACATGATTGAAAAATAGGAATAAGTATATCAGATCCAAAATTAATATAACACCTATTATATAGAATATGATAGAAATCACACCTAAGTGATTGGACCAATTACCAAGAACTGGTGAATAACCTTAGTTATTCATAGTGGAGTAGGAAATAGTGAATGTAAAATTAAGTAATTAATATATATAAATTTAATGTATTTAACAATTAAATTGATTTAAAATAAATGTTTATGATCTTTGGTGAGAGATTTTCAATATACAAGTATATAATTGAAATTGGATGTGTTAAATTTCATAATTGACATTACATTTGTTTTATATAATAAGACCGAATTAGTTTTGGGCTACATTTTTTCTTTTCAAGTAACTATGATTGAGCAATTGGCGTATGCCACCACCCACTAATGTTGATTAATTTCAATTATATTTAATTAATAAAACATTTATTAATTCAATTATATTTCAATTTATTTAATTGAAATTAATATAAATATAATTGGAAATAATAACCATGTGATGCACAATAAATTATATATACTTGTTTAAAATAAATTGAAGATTTAGAATGTTTATATAAAATAAATTTATTTTAAATGTTCCTCAACTTAAAAACTATTTGTCTATAACAAAATAAACTCATAATTAGTTGTATGCAGAGATTATATATTTATATACTGATTAGTATCACCCTAAAGTAGTGTTCGTATTTGGAATGGGGATATACATTTAAACACAATCTAAACCAATGGAACAAAATTCAATTGATCCATAATCAAGCAAGTGTTTATTATCTATGCAATGCAGTGTAATCGAAAAGTATTGGAATAACAGGGGGAAAAAAAAAAAACACAAGATAGTAAGATAAAATTTAAAAGAAGATAATAGTTGGATATCAAGGAAATTTACAATATTTTGAGTTGTCCCTAGATTGTACAAAAAGTAAATGGTTTGATATTTAAATAGCTAAAAAATCTGCATTGTGTTTAAAACTTCATATGGGATCAATTAGCTCAAATACATAACAGGCTCATAATTATTAAACACGCCAAAACACCTGACCAAACTCTTCCAGTTTTCACAGTACACCTTTACAACACAAAATGTTAGCCTCCATCATAGTATCCATTTTCTACCCAAATTTCAACTCACAACCTCATATAAAACTAATCATAATTGTAAAAATCAAGTGGCCTCACAATCAACCATGTTCATAGCATAAGTGAGGGCCAAAATAATTTGTATTGGGCTTCAAAAACTCATACAATTTTAGTAGGTTTCGCATTTGTAAGTTATTATAGGTTGTCTTCCATTCAATTTTTTGACAATTATTTACCCAGAGCAGAAAACTATAGAATAAGAGAATCATACAAAACAAAGACAAAGGCAGCATATAGTATTTGGTTTTGGCATCCTAAGCAGGAAGGTGAAATAATCAAACACATAAAACAACCTTCTTACAGGATCAGGACATGACACTCTAATAACTTTATATAAGAAACTACATAGCAGCAACCATTCACCAAGACTAATAGAGAGAAAAACGCAAAGAACAGGCCAGCCAAAAATAAGTAGAGCAGCCAGCTGAATGAGAAAACAAAACATATTAAAAAAAACACAAACACCAAGAAGCTAGAATACTAAATAAAAGATTAAAAAATCTAAGACTAACTCTCCCAGTTGCTCTCAATTGTATTTTCATGGTTTCTGGGCTGATATAATACATCATACAATTCTTTCAATATATATTGAAACATGCTTAAACTCTTCAACAAAGTGGAGCAATCCAAAAAGGTACAATACATCATAGAATAAAAATAAATAAAGCTAATATAGTAATAGTAAACAATGTCAGGTTACAAATCAAAAGGCTAATATAGTAATAGTAATAATAGAACAAATAGCTATAGAAAGGTTAAACTTGATTTTGTCAAATCTCACATTTTGCTCAATTAGACACAAACATACCACTTGGGAAGAGCATTACCTTTGCTAAATTCCTAGAATTATAAGTAGGTGTCTAATATTAAAATTGAAAAATGGATCAAATGAAGCATGAGCTAGGATGACAATCATGTGATAAGATTGAATAAAAAGGATCTTATACAAATGATAGTCCTGACCATTGGAACTTTTTGGGTTGCATGTAATAACTGGAGGAGTTTTTGTATCACACAACATTGAGAAAAGAATACAATTGGAGAAATGGATATAATATTGCATTAGAATTAAATACATTTTAAGAAATAGTTATGTTTTGCTCAATAAATACAGCCAAAAAAATATGAATATAATCGGACTTAATGAAAGAATCACAATTAAGGAACACCAATAATAGGAGCCATAAAACCACAACTCAATCTCAATAAATAGGATAGGTGAAACAAATAATAAAGACAAACATAATCGATCAAAATCTTGAATAAGAACCATTAGCATCATAATGACAATATAGAGAGACACTAATACCAATCAAGAGGTTTAAAGTAAACATTACCAAACCATGATGTAGCAAGAATGGAAAATCCAGTTAAAATCTATATTTTGAGTTACTTGGTGAAAGCATTCTTTATCAAAAGCCAAAGTATCTTTTTAAAGGAGTCAAAACAGCTTGCATTAGTTACAAATAGTGAGTATAAGTGTGATTAAAGCTTCGTTTGAGGATTCATTAAGGAAAAAAGTTATGTTAAACTCTAAGATTATCCCAAAACATCAATATCAAAATACTCACAGCTTCAATATCATTTGTTATTGGGAATACTCATTGTGAATAAATACTCACGTGAATAGATACTACAATTTTAGAAGCATGAAAAATCTACAACTTATGCAAATCACTTGTTAATGAAATTGAAGTTCCATGAACTTAACCTTACTCCATTCCTTTGCAAATCTTGAGCCTTCCATAGGTATCAACTTGTCCAATGGCATCTTTATTAACATCGAAAAAAAGAAGAAACACAAACCTTATTAAATGTTCAAGTAAAATGTAATTGTATTGGGAAGTTAAATAACCTACTAAATTACCTTTAGCAATGACATAAGAAGGTTTCAAGGTCTTCATTCCTGGAAGAAACAAAGACATAGCAATTGATTTTTGTCTTTATTTAACCAGAATAAAAAAAAATAAAAATTAAAACACGACCTCGAGCTAAGAAAAAAAGGGAATCGAAATTTAATCACAACAAATGGTGGTACTCAGCCCACCATTCTCCTCGTTAAGCACCAACTCAATCGTGCCATCATCAATGGTCATTCAAACCATTCCTCAATCCCAGGAGTTTATCCCTCACCTGAAAATTCACTACCAATTCAACATCCAACCCAATATGAAAAATAGAACTCATCTTGCTAGGAATCAAAAAAACTCCAACACACAACAAACAAAAAAAAAAAAAAAGTTTGGCTTTCACCCATGCATCGAGACGGCAATTAATCTTTCTTCCATCCTGTACCACTTAAAGGATGGGAGCCGTCCTCGCCATGTTATTTCCTTTGTGCACCGAAGCTTGGATCATGAGCTGCTCTCTTTCACGCACAGAAACCCCAAAAGACTCCGACGCTATATGCCGCTTCTGCCTTGTGGTCACCATTGCGGCATCACTCCGCCGCAAGTAGGAGGTTTCACCAAGAATACCATACTATTAGCAACACAAAAGGAACAAACATAATAATAATGAAATGTAAGAAACATAATGCCAAGAAAGAAATATTACCTAGATTGGCAATGAAAATTGCTTCCAAAACCCTAAAAGAAGGAAAAGAAAATCCACGAGATGGTTAGGGAAACAACATAAAAGAAGGATAACATCAACAGAAAAGATACAAAAAAAACAAATATGAAGTGAGGAAAATTAGCTATGAATCAATTGATGATGCTGGAGGTTTTCATCACAAGGTACCACGTTAAGTTCAAAGGAAAAATACATGGAAATGAACCATTACCAATACATGTATGCTTGGAAGCAAAGAGAATGGAACATTGAAGAGCACTCGAACTGATGACGTGAGCCCAACCCCCACATCAAAAGCTCTCGTTTTGAACTTGACTTCTGACGCGCCCAATCCATACATCAAGAACCCATTTCCTTCACGTTCCACACTCCTTGGTTGTAGCATCCATGTCCTCCCTTCTTAACAAGCATGTGAAGTGCATAGACCAGGGCGCGATGACGAAGAGCACGAACCCCACATCACCGCGTTGCATGGACTTGGCAACTTGACCATGAGCCCGACCCCCACATCAAGAACTTGGATTCCTTCCCAATCCATACACTTGCACACACTTGCTTGGAAGAAGGGCAAGAGAGGTACAGGCAAATTTCCATTGAAAAGACAAACAAACAAGCACTGAACAAGAAAAACAAGACAATTATTGATATCAACCCCAAACTCCTAGGAGCAAAACTACAGAAGGAAGAGAATCATACAAAACAAAGACAAAGGCAGCATATAGTATATGTTTTGGCATCCTAAGAGGTAGATGCAAAGACAACCCAAACACATAAAACAACCCTTAGAGTATCAGGACATGACATCTCTAATAACTTTATATAAGTAACTACATAGCAGCAATCGTTCACCAAGACTAATAGAGAGAAAAAGGCAAAGAACAGGAGCCAAAAAATAGTGGCAGAGCCAGCTGAATGAGAACAAAGCATATTAAAAACACAAACACCAAGCAAGCGGAGAATACTAAATAAAAGATTTAAAAATCTAAGACTAACTCTCCAGTTGCTCTCAATTGTATTTTCATTGTCTTCTAGAAATATAATACATTATACAATTCTTATGATATATATAATTGAAACATAGTCAAACTCTTCAACAAAGTGGAGCAATCCAAAAAGGTACAATACATCATAGAATAAAATTAACTAAAGCTAATATAGTAATAGTAAACAATGTCAGTTACAAATCAAAAGGCTAATATAGTAATAGTAATAATAGGACAAATAGCTGAATAGAAAGGTTAAACTTGATTTTGTCAAATCTCACATTTTTGCTCAGATTAGACACAACATACCACTTGGAGAAAAGAGCATTACCTTTGCTAAATTCCTAGAATTATAGTAGCAGTGTCTAATATTAAAATTGAAAAATAGATCAAATGAAGCATGAGCTAACAGCGACAATCATGTGATAAGTTTGAATAAAAAGGATCTTATACAAATGATAGTACTGACCATTGCAATTTTTTGGGCTGCATGTAATAACTGGAGTTTTGTATCACACAACATTGAGAAGATACAATTGGAGAAATGGGATCAAACATGCATTAGAATTAAATACATTTTAAGAAATAGTTATGTTTTGCTTAATAAATACAGCCAAAAATATGAATACAATCGGACTTATTGAAAGAATCACAATTAAGGAACACCAATAATAGAAGCTTCATAAAACCACAACTCAATAAATAGGATAGGTGAAACAAATAAATAAAGACAAACATAATCGATCAAAACCTTGAATAAGAACCATTAGTATCATAATGACAATGTAGAGAGACACTAATACCAATCAAGAGGTTTAAAGTAAACGTTACCAAACCACGATGTAGCAAGAATGGAAAATCAGTTAAAATCTATACTTGAGTTACCTGGCTAAAGCAGGTTCTTTATCAAAAGCTAAAGTAGATCTTTTTAAAGGAGTCAAAATAGCTTGCATTAGTTATAAATAGTGAGTACAAGTGTGACTAAAGCTGTTTGAGGATTCATTAAGGAAAAAAAAGTTAAGTTTATGTTAAACTAAGATTATCCCAAAACATCAATATCAAAATACTCAATATCATTTGTTATTGGGAATACTCATTGTGAATAAATACTCACTGAAAGGATACTACAATTCAGAAGCATGAAAAATCTACAACTTGATGCAAATCAATAAAATAGTTTAGTCACTTGCTAGCTCAAATTGAAGTTCCATGAACTTAGACCTTACTTCATTCCTTGAAATCTTGAAGCTTCCATAGGTATCAACTTGGCCAATGGCATCTTTATCACCATCGAAAGAAAGAAAAGAAACACAAACATTATTACAAGTTCAAGTAAAATGTAATTGTATTTTGGAAGTTAAACTAACCTACTAAATTACCTTTAGCAATGAAGTAAAGAAGGATTCAAGGTCTTCATTCTTGGAAGAAACAGTAGCAATTGATTTTTGTCTTTATCTGAATGAGCAAAAAAAAAAAATCAACAAATGAAGAAAAAAAACAACACGACGACCTCGAGCGAAGAAAAAAAAGAAGGGAATCAAAATTTAAATCAACAACAAACGGTGGTACTCGTGCAGCCCACCATCCTCCTCGTTAAGCACCACTCCTTGACCGTGCCATCATCAACGGTCATTGCAACCATTCCCTCAACCCCAGTAGCCACCCTCACCTGAAAAATTCACTACCAATTCAACATCCAACCCAATACGAAAACAGAAGTCATCTTGCCAAGAATCAACAACAACTCCAACACACAACAAACACAAAAAAAAAAGTTTGCAGCTTCTCACCCATGCATCGAGACGGCACCAAATCCTTTCTTTCCATGGTGGCCACTTAAAGGATTGGAGCCATCCTCTGCCATGTTATTTCCTTTGTGCACTTGCGGCTGGGATCACTGAGCGCTCCTCCGTCACGCACAGAAATGCCAAAAGACTCTCGCTATATGCCGCTTCCGCCTTCTGTGGTGGTCACCATTGCAGCATCATTCCATCGCTGCATGCAGGAGGTTTTTTGTATGCAAGAATACCATACTATTAGCAACATAAAAGGAACAAACATAATAATAACGAAATGTAAGAAACATAATGCCAAGAAAGAAATATTACCTTGATTGGCAATGAAAATTGCTTCCAAACACTAAAAGAAGGAAAAGAAAATCCACGAGATGGTTAGGGAAACAACATAAAAGAAGGATAAAATCAACAGAAAGATAAAAAAAAACAAATAGGAAGTGAGGAAAATTAGCTATGAATCAATTGATGATGAGGAGGTTTTCATCACAAGGTACCACATTAAGTTCGAAGGAAAAAAAATACATTGAAACGAACCATTACCAATACATGTATGCTTGGAAGCAAAGAGTATGGAAGAACATTGAAGAGCACTCGAACTGATGACGTGAGCCCAACCCCCACATCAAAAGCTCTCGCTCTGACTTGGACTCTTGACGTGCGCCCAATCCATACATCAAGAACCCAATTCCTTCACCGTTCTATACTTCTTGGTTGTAGCATCCATGTCCTCCCTTCTTAACAAGCATGTGAAAGTGCATAGACCAGGGCGAACTGATGACCGTGAGCCCGACCCACATCACCCGCTGTTGCACTAGGACTTGGCAACTCTTGACCGTGAGCCCGACCCCCACATCAAGAACTGGATTCCTTCCCAATCCATACACTTGCACACACTTGCTTGGAAGAAGGGCAAGAGAGGTACAGTTCGAATTTCCATTGAACAGACAAACAAACAAGCACGAAAAAAAAACAAACAAAGAAGCAAAAGAGAAAAGAAAACAGACAGAGAGAACACAACACAACAAAAGCACAACACAAAGAAAGCACAAGTGTTTTGGTGATTATATATATATATACATACATGTTAAAATAAAGAAGCGACATTAAGAAAGAAGGAGAGAGGGGGGAATGTGTGCTTATCTTTTGACAGAACGGGGTAAGGGGCATGTTCTTTCACGAAGTCCATCGCTGATCTGTTCGGGATGAACCTGCCTGAACGAGAACAATTCTTGAATCAGAAAACCCAAAATTTTGAATTTAATCTTCACAAACCCTAATTTGCCAAGAAAATCGAAGAGAGAGAGAGAGAGAGAGAGGAGAGAGAGAGACTAACGTCTTCTTGAGAATTTTCTGGACGAAGGAGAGGCCGTCTCTGACGCAAGAGTCCTCGACGGATTCAGATTGGGGAGAGGAGAATCACCTCACTCGCTCACTCCATGAGATCGGATCTTTGTCAAAGCCAGGAGATTGATGATTGTGATTTGGCCGCGAACCACACTTGCGTTGCGAGTTGCCAGGACTGAGAGGAAACACGCTTCAGCTTACCGTGTGTTTATGCGTACACAATTCCCAAAAAGAGCCACTTAGACATCAAGCAACAATCACCCAAAGAAAAAACATACAGTCGAAGAAAAACAGGAGGCGAAGCGTGAACCCCTCAAAACCATCAGATTTGAGCCCATTCAAATGAAACAAAAAATAAAATAAAAAGACGACTTAAAAAAGAGAGAGAGAAAAAAATTAAGGTCTTCGCACAGCTTTTAAAAAACACAACGCTTCCCATTTTAAACTAGAAGCAAAATCAACAAAACCTGTAAGTGCCCGAAACCAAAGGCTCACTTTCCCTTTACTGCGTGCTGGTTGCACGATCTTGTTAATTTTTTGGTTATTGATTAAATTTTAAGTAAATTTTTTGTGATGATGATAAATTACATATGGTATGAATGTGTTGATAAAAATTCTTTTTCCATTGCACACTCCTAATAGACATTTATGTTCCTGACAATATAATTATGATCAATATATATATAATGAAATATAAGAATATTCAAGTTATTGCTAAATTTGTAACTCTACTATTTTGAAATCCATTTGCTTGCTAATCCAAACATTGTTAGGAAGTTGGAGTAGAATCCTAAATAATATTATTGTTTTACATAAGATTTACTATATTTCAATTTCAAATTAAAACTAATAAGTCATTTTAAATTTAAAATTATAGGTGTTCAATTGCTTTATAATAATGTGATTTATTTATAGTCTGTAAATGATTTACTCTCAATATATATAGATAGTTGAAATGATATTGTCATATTGAAAGGTACCGCTATATAATAAATGCAATATAAATTAATTTATTTGGTTTCGATTAAAATTCGAACTCAAATGCACACTGATTGATTCCAACAAAGTTAATATAAATTAATAATATCTACTATAACACATATAAGCTAATAGAATTTTTATAAATTAGATAAAATTAAAATTTTACTGTCACATTATCTCATCATTATAAAGCTTCAGCTATGTTGATTTAAATCAATACATTTATATATTTTAAACACATTCATGTCAATTTATCTCATGAATACAATATTAATGTAGGTGGTTATCTTTTGGAGTGCTTCACTATCCTATTAGTTGCTTATAATAATATTTTATAAATGTCTGATTAATAAAAATTATAAAATATAACTCATGTAAAATAAAATGATAAGCTCCTGGTGCCTCTTCAGATCTTCCCCTAATAAAGAAAGAAGTATCATCATAATAACTTAGTATCGTTTAAAATATGGTTATTTAATTAAAAAAATTATAAATGGAAAACTTAAAAATATAATTATATATATAATCTCAATTAAAACCTTTTTAGATTAGATGAAAAAAATAGGGAAATAGAAGGTTGTTACAATTTTAACAATTTTAACGTTCAAATACTAATCATTAAATTTAATAAATTGCTTATTAAATTTCAAAGTTTCTTAATCTCATTCCTGGACAATGAAGATGCCATATGATGTAACACGAGTATTGGTAAACTGTAGATAAACATAGTTGAAGTTATATGAAATTCATATATTATGTCCAGTAAAACCTTAACACACGATTTTAGTTAATTCTAATTTATCAATTTAGTTACGTATTTGTTGAGGAAATAATAGGTAATAGATTAATTATATGTCAAATATGTATAATTGCAAAGAAAACAATTATAACTTATAACTTGAATTTATATTTAATTGCTAGTAGTCTAGTTATTACTAAATTTCAGGTCTACATTACTAAGTCTTTGATATTATATGAAACGGCTTCATAATGGCCTAGCTATTCTAGGCCTCCCAATTGGATAATAATTAAAATTAATTATATGCTATAAATGAGTTAAAAACTAATTCATCCTTCAAAATTGATGGCATAAAACGTAAACAATTGGTATGGTAACCAATTCAGCAGAAGATTTATGTTATAGGTTTATTAGCTAGTGTAATAATGATATATTAAAAAAAAGCTAGCATAATAATACATTGTATATATTTATAAAAAAAATACAGTGTATATAAAGTATTAACTTTGAATATAATATGTAAACATAATAATTCATTTTTTTCCTGAATACTCAAACAAATTGGTTTATGAAAGGGTAAGAATGTATAGCTACTGTGATTGAAAAAAAATGACTTCTGTCTCTAAATTCCTGTCCGATTAGTGATTCCTTTTGTGATGAGGAATTGTTGCCCTTTTCTGTTACTGTTAATGGGTGTCTACCTGGCAATTGAGGGAACCCATTCCTTAGCTAGTCTATTGCAATGAGTAGGAAGGATGCAGGGAATGGGGAGGAGCCCATGATGGTGTCCACCACTCCTGCCACTAGCTTTCGTTATTGCTTTTACTTTTATTTTTATTTTATTTTTTAGAGTAGAAATGACAATTTTCCTTTTTTTTTAACATAGACAAAACACAAATAAGATGAACTAAAAAATAGTTTGAAAGAAATTTAGGTGAAACTTATAAAAAGAGCAAAGAAATAAGCTAATGAAGAAGCAAAGAAAGCAAACTTAAATTTTACATTTTTTATTAATGTGCAAAAGAAAAATCACAATTTTGATTAATATGCAAAAGGAAAATCACAAATAAAATTAAACACAATATCCAAAAAGAAATATATGAGACCGCAAAATATAATATTGACAGTGATTAAACATAACATTCAAAATTAAATCAAAAAATAAAATAAAGTTAAATTAATTATTATTTATATTTTTTAAAACTTAGTCAAAAATTAGGTGCTGATGTATGGAACCTTTGTGCCTTAACAGACTATGCTCCAGGAATCACAAATGACAAAATACTCTCTGGTCCTAAGACAATTACTGCCAGCGTTTCCTTTTTTCAAGAATACAGTGTCTAAGAATGGCATAGATGCTGCCTTTAAGTCATCTAGGAAGTATGAAGCTTATTCATTCAAAGGTGACCAATATGCTCTTATAAACTATGAGTCCAAGAATCTCATTGCCATGCGAAAGATTACTGAAGAGTATTATGGTTTGAGAGGCACGATCTTTGGGAGTGGGATTGAAGCTGCTTTTGCTTCTCATAGAAAAGATGAAGCTTACATTTTCAAAGTAACACAATATGCACTCATCAACTTTGCTCCGGGATAATTGGACTTCTCTTCGTGGCATGTTGTCTTGAAAGAATCGTGGGCTTGATCATCTTCATCATCGTCCGGATGTTGATCGTGATGTTCACGATGAACTTTAAGATTAATGTTATCTCTCTCTTCTTTCTATATATATATATATATATATATATATATATATATATATATATATATATATATATATATATATATATATATATATATGTTTATATAATAAAAGTGCATATCAATAATGAACCAACAATGTTATTTTGATATTCAATTTTAAACACTTACTGGACCACCATTAGAACTTGATCACCATTGGATGAGATCTAATGGTAATCAAGAGAATCCAAATAAGGCACATATCAAAATAATGTTTTTGATAATGAACACTACTAGAAAAAGAGATACGAAACAAATGAGGGAATAAGTGAGTGAAATTAAGGTTTTTATATCTCTTTATATGCATACTTATTAATGTCCTCTTTTGACGACTGTATATGTGATAGGATGATAAGAATAAAAGCTTGTGTTCTTGATGTTTATTCTATATTTCTTAATGCCATATGTACGTGTCTTATGGGAATGGAAATCACATGTCTCTAACATTTCTTATTCCATCAATTGCTTTTTTTTTGTTTTTTGTCACTTGTAAGACAATCATTTGATAAAATAGGAAATGAAAATGAAAGCCAAATAAATCGAGAATTTGATTTTAAGTTCTGTATAGCCTAATTGCACTATTTCCTTTCTAATATCATAACAAATAGGAATTAATTAAAAATAGAAAATGAAAATAGAAACTAAACAAGTTTCCAATCAAAATTTTTCACTTTTCACTCCTTAAACAAGGGCCTTATTAATATATTCGTTTTCAAAATTTATAATGTAAATATTAGGATATAAAATTACTTATGTGTTTCTACTTAACAGCCTAAGTTACTTTTTAAGAGTTGGTATGTTTTAATTTGAAGAGTGGAGGATAATGCATATAGTTAGTATGTTTTGACTTGAAAAGTGGAGAACAATACATATAAATTAGAGTTTAATTTATACTAGAAAATAATACCTGCATTGCACGGATTTATTAATATTTTATGATAATTATTTTTAATAAAAATACTTTTAAAAGAAGCTATGGTAGTAATTAAAATTATATAAAATAAAAAGTTATTGATTATTTTGTTTGATTATATTCTTCATAATAGATTCGTTTGAATGTGATTATTAGGGGAGAAAATTTTCTTTATTTTCATAATAAGTACTCAAAAATATATTTACTTATATATTTGTTTCCATGCTTCCGAAAAAAGTTGAATAAAAGATAGTAATATTTTTGCTTAGGTTTAGGATTTGTTGTGCAATTTTTTTTTATTTTAATTAAAAAATATTAAAAGAGAGTGAGAATGTAACCTAAAGAATGATGAGCTCTATTATATATATTTTCAAAATATTCTTAACATTTATTTAGAATGATGGAGATGTGTTCACCTCATCTTTGAAACACCTTATCCAATTCTTAAAATTTCAAAAAATATGTCTTTATGAACTATTAAATTGAGGTAATAATTAAGACTTTAATGTAAAGTATTATGTTAAATTAATTTTCTTTAGAATATAGGTCATTTTTTTTATTTAAACTTGACCACCAAATAAATTAAAAGTAAAAGATGTTTATTTTTAATTTAAAAATAAAATCAAATTACTTTTTTTAATTCTGAAATTAAATTATAAAAATTATGATGTCATAACCTGATAGATTAATATATAGTTATTTTAATTTTAATCTAGTTACCTTTTAAAAGGATAACACAGATATTACTAAATTAAGAATCTATAATTTTTTATTAGAAATTCTGACAATAATAACAAAAGTAAATTTGATTTAAGTGGAAAAATATTGAAAATAATTTTTAAATTTTTACCATCATATTATAGCAAAATAAAATACTATTCAATATATACAATACATGTAATATAGATAAAATATTTAGTAAAGTTAAAATCAACTGAAAATTAATTTGAATTTAACAAACTACAAATTTTGTAATCTGTAATCATAGAACACATAAATTAATTATCCTATTTTGTTTTTATCAACTGTTCCAAAATTTTATTTACCATATATAATTTATTTAACTAAAACCCAATAAAATACAAAAGCAAGTGGTGGCAAAAGAGAATAAACTATATTCTTTGTGTGATTAAGAGAAAAGAATGGTTGTGAGCTTTTTCTTCAATAATTATGGTGAAACATTTGAGAACATTGTAGAAACTACTAGCCTAGATTTCACCTACATGTGCATATACTAACACATAAGGCATAGTTTTATTTTTGGTGATAGAAAATAAAAAGGAAAGCTGACACTTGAGTTTGGGCAGAATCCGCTTCCATTCCCAAGATAGATGAACATCTTGTTTTTTTTGGTAGACATTGAATCTTGGATTCTCTCTAAGATTAGGTTTGGCAATGACAAAAATTTAAAATTAGCTGCAAATACTAAAAAGAGGAAATTCCATGATCATTTTATAGAACTTCAATCCATTTTATTTTATTTTATTGATTGACCGTCATTCTACAATTTTTTTTTAATAAAAGTAAATATGAAATCTAGTTTTTTCAATGATATTTAGGAATTGAGGGTAAGTTTTATTAACTAATTTATTTATTTGTTAAACTCACTTTAGTAAAAGTAAGTGATGTATGAATACAAAACTTGCACATGTTTGGAGGAGAGACCACAACCATTTGGAGATTTGTTGCAAGTCATGATAAGGCAAGATTCCCAACCGTCCTTCTTTAGTAACATAATCTAGGTTACTGTTATATTTGAGAAGTATTCTCTTATGTTAGGCATCAGTCTCCAAAATTAAAGAGAAGAGTTGAAGAGAAGAGAGAATAGAATTGCAGGAATTGTGTAATTGTTGTTCTTTCACTTGAATGAATCATGGAAAAGTACATTGAGTAGTATTTATACAAATGGATTAAGGCTAACAAACTCTAACCAATCTGATCTAAAAAAGCTAAAAAAACTCAACTAATTGAGATTAGTTATAATAAAATTTCAGCTTATGCTTATCACCTATCATCCCCCTCAAACTCATGGGTGAGAAGCTTGAACCTTGAGTTTGCTTCTGAACTTCTCAAACAAGGCAGGAGATAGTGGCTTGGTTAGTGTATCAGCAATTTGGTCTGTGGAGGTACATGAGAAACAAACACTTGCTACTATACTACTTTGTCTTTAATAAAGTAAAGGTCAATCTCGAAGTGCTTGGATCTGTTATGCAAGATTGGATTGGCTCTAAGTGGATTGCATCTAGATTGTCACAGAACACAGGAGGAAGACCTGATAGGAATATGGAGTTCCTTGAGTAGATCTACAACCAAGTGAGCTCTACAAATGTAGCTACTAAGCTTCTGAATTTCCTTCCTTATTGGACCTTGACACAACTGCTTGCTTTTTGCTAGACTAGGAAATGAGGTTGTTTCCTAGATAAACACAAAAACCAGATGTTGATTTTCAGTCATCAATATCTAATCCCAGTCTTAATCATAGAAGGCCAGGACTTGAGTTCCTTGTAGGGCTGAAAAATTAAACCATGCTTAGTAGTTCCAGCTAGGTACCTTAGGATTCTCTTAACCCTTCCAATGATCATCAAGAGGATTGTGCATGAACTGAGTCACCTTGTTGACAACATAGGGCAGGTCAGGAAGAGTGATTGTGGCATATTGGAGTCCTCCAACCATTGTCCTGGATAGTAAAAGGTCCTGAAATAAGGAGCTCCACTTGGACAGCTTAGAGAGGAAAGTATGGGAGTTGGCATTGGCTTTATAGAGTCATACCAGCCTTGGAAAGTAAATCATTGATGTACTTAGTTTAGTCAGCGAACAACACAGAGGATAGAGTGTTGACTTGAATTCCAAGGAAGAAACTCATTTCTCCTAGGTCTTTCAAAGCAAATGTGTTGGGTAGATCAGGAATAAGTTGAGAAACCTCTTAAGGACTTGAGCCAGTTATCAAAATGTCATCCACACATACAAGAATATAGATGACTGAAGTAAAAGATAATCTAATAAAAGGGATATGTCCGCTTCGGCATTGTGAAAGCCAAATTTAAGCAAAGTGCTACTAAGTTTGGTGAACCATGCTCTAGAGACTTGTTTAAGTCCATAAAGTGCTTTTGTCAATTTCTAGACATGAGTAGAAGGTACTTGCTCAAATCCCTCAGGTTGTGTCATGAAAACTTCTTCTTGTAAATCTCCATTGAGAAACACATTGTTGAAGTCAAATTGCCTTATTTTCCAACCCTTAGTTAGTGCAATGGAAAGCACAAGTCTCCAGGAGAGGGCTTAATGACTAGACTAAATATTTCAGGAAAATCTAATCCTTCCCTTTGATAAAATCCCTTGGCTACAAACCTAGCTTTGTATTTTTGTAGAGAGCCATGTGGATGTCTTTTAACCCTAAACACCCATTTGTAGCCTATGGGGCTAGCATCATGGGTTTTGAGACAAGTGTCCAAGTCTAATTTGCTTGCAGGGCATGAAACTCTTCCTACATTGCCTTAAGCCAATGAGGACACTCAAGTGCTTGTTTTACCATCTTAGGCTCAATTTGTGTCAAGTCCATATCTAAATTGAGTAGAGCACTGCATAGGATTTGGGCTTGAAAATCCCAGATTTGGCCCTAGTTTGCATGGCATGCTGGTTTTCTGAATTACAAGATTTAAGGCATTTTGAGTTGGTTTGTGGGTGACTTTAGCAGGTACATGCTAGAAGGATTATTTACAGGGTTGGCATACTGATTATCTGCAAGAACTGTAATAGCTAAATTTTCAATAGCAATATTAGCTATAAGGTCAGTGGTAGAAACATTAGCTGATTGAACATTGGAATAGCCTACAGATTGCAAATTAGAAGCAAGAAAAGTAGTAGCATTATTGGTGTTGGAGAATGCATGAGCATGGAATTTGGTGGCTTTAACACTATAGGAATACAAGGCATGACAGATGTGATAAGGGTAGTTGGTTTAGGACCTGAGTCATTGGAAAACAAGTTAACGTATGGGAATTCACATTCATTAAACAATACATTTTTGGATATTATGATTTTGCCTGATGGAGATAGGCATTTGTAACCTTTGTGCTTGGGGAAATAACTAATGAAAACACATTGATGGGATTTATAATCCAATTTATGTTTGTTAAAAGGTCTAAGATGGGGATAGGCACATCCAAAGACTCTAGGATGATCATATTCAGGGATTTTATGAAAGAACAATTCATAAGGGGACTAGTTGTTGATGTTTGGAGAAGGTAGCCTATTAAGGAGGTATGTGGCTGATATGAAGGCTTCATCTTAGAATTTTAGGGGATTGAAATGGCTACAATGGACAAACCTATTTAAGTGATGTGCCTGTGTTTTCCCAGGCACATCCATTTTGTTGGTATATGTAAGGGTAGCTCAGTCTATGATGAATACCATGGGTTTGGTAATTTGTGAATGTGGAGGACATGTATTCACCTCCATTATCTTTGTAAGGCTTTTATTGTGTGGCTAGTTTAGTTTTCTACAAAGTTTTTGTATTGCACAAAGGCTTGAAATGCTTGAGATTTATTTACCAAAAGATAAGTATAGGTGTATCTAGTGTGAGCATCTATGAAAGTTATGTAATACTTGAATCCTAAAGTAGAAATTGTGGTGCAGGACCCAAATATAAGAAAATACAAGTTGAAGTAGTGTATCATACTTAGTGTTAATAGTGGCAAAGGGTAATTGATGTGATTTAGCCATACAACAAGCCTTGCAAACAAAATTGGGAACCAAATCTTTATTGAGAGTGTTAGAATCTGGAGTACAATTGAGGGAACTTTAAAATTTTAAATGCTAATTGGCTAAGTTCGGGTTTACAATGGGAAATTAAAGCACTAATTAGTTCTTTTGGAATGTGAACATCTCTAAATCTGTAAAGATCATTCTTAAGAGGGGCGTGGAGTAGGGTTGCCTTGGTAACCTATGATTTGACAAAACATTCATTAGGAAAAGATTCAAAGTAAACATGATTATCCCTAGCAAACTTAGAGACAGATATTAAGTTTTGGAAATTTGTCGAACATGCAACAATCTTTTAAATGAAATACTCTTTTGGAAGAATTGGAATGCAATGCAGAACTACCAACACTTTTAATGCCAATACCTGATCCATTTCCAATCTAAACTTGCTCAGAGCCCTCAAATTCTGAGCTTGTGAGGAGGTTGGTGTAGTCAAATGTCAGGTGGTGTAAGGCGCCTGAATCTGGGTACCACACAGGATCTACAACTATGGAAGCAGTGGCCATATACGCTCGAGGATTATGAAAAGATGAGGATGATGGTGCAGGGAAGTGGCTGCCATTCTATTGGGGTTTTGGAACTCTTGGTCAAAACGATCGACCACCCTTGTTGGAATTTCCTCTTCCTCGGCCATGACTAAAACCTCCTCGATTGCCATTTCTTGTACCTTGCACTGTCATTTGTGCCATGTGAGCTTGTAAGATTGAGCTATCATCTTTCTTGAAACGCTTTATAAGATCTTCTTGCGCCATTAATAGTGCCTCCAATTCCTCTACCGAGAATAAATCAGGGTGTGATAATATTGTAGTAATCATCGCACTGTAATCTTTATTGAGACCATCAAGAATCACTTCTATGTGTTCTTCAGTTGAAAGTGGAGTTCCAACCAGTGCAAGTGAATCAATCAGCTTCTTGATCTTAAGATAATCAATGGCGTTGTCACCTTGTTTCTTGATTGCTTTAAGCTATGTTTTTAGCTGCTTCACTCTAGCTTTGGTTTTGGAGGCAAAGTGTGTTTCAACTTTGTTCCAAACTTGATAGGCATAGTCACAGCCCACCATGCAATTAGTGAATAAGCTTTCCATAGAAGCTAATAACCACACAGCTAGGTGATTGTCTTGCAACTCCCATTCCATGAATTCCTAGGTTTCATTGCCTAGAACTTCATCCTCTTAAGTAGCATATCTACGAGGGACTTTGTCCTTGTCCAAATCATCCTTGAGCTTATTTGCTTTGATGCAAAAAGAACTTGATGCCTCCATGTAACGAAGTTGTCCTCATCAAGCTTGGTGGCTAAAGGATTTGAGAAGGTTCTGGGTGCAGCCATTGTTGATGGTGCCATTGCAAAGGGTGAAATGAGCTCAGGTTCCTTGGATCCTAAAGCTCTGATACCATATTAGGTAAGTCTAGAATTAAAGAGAAAGAGATAATAGAATTGCAGGAATTGTGTAATTGTTGTTCTTTTACTTGAATGAATCATGGAAAAGTACATTGAGTAGTATTTATACAAATGGATTAAGGCTAAGATAATCTAACCAATTTGATCTAACAAAGCTAACAAACTCAACTAATTGAGATTAGTTATAATAGAATTTTAGCTTATGCTTATCACCTATCATCTTATTCCTAAATGGCTCAACATGGTCTAAATTAATAAAATTGTATTTGCATCGCTTACAATGTTGAAATCACACCTGCAAAAATTATTGAAACATACTTAACAAATAATAAATAATAAAAGACACATACACACACACATAAGCATAAGCCATTTTAATAACAGGGACAACTCTAGGGTGTATAGGATCCTTTGTAGAACTTTCACAATTTCTTCAATGGTTTTTCCCATTAGAATGAAGCTTCTTCATTATCGTGTCCTATAAAACCAAAGCCAATAACAAAAGCCTCATTTATTTATTTTTGTCATGAACATAATGCAAATAATAGAGACAAAAATATAATCATGAGAATAACAGAGCATATGACAATGCAAAAACCATAAGGACAAATTCAGAGTAAAAACAAAAGCTACCATGAGAGTATTCCAAGGCATGGTGGGAAGGTGCAGAACAAATAGGTGAAACTAAATTCACCAGCATGTTACAAATATAATTGATATGAAACTACCTAATAGGCTAAGAATGACTTACTTATTAGTAAATTGCAACTGATATGTCCATACACATTTCCAAACCTTGAGTAGTGTGTAATAAGTAATTCATCATATAAAATTAGTGGTATGAAGCGTATTTAAGACCAAATTAAATGACTATAGATAATCAGTAATAAACATCCACTTGCTAGTTTTTTTTTCTATGTTTTTTTCCTATATTTGTAATAAATGTATACTAGAAACATAGAAATAAAATAAAATAACAGGTAAAATTATTGAAAACACCAGATTTTATGGTATCAAAATTTGTAGGTTCCACTTTAAAAAAGAAAGAAACTGAAACTAAAGTGAAAATTTGAAGTAGATGAAACAATTTGATAGATACACATTTATTAATGGAATTTTTTGTAACTTGGAAAATATGTATCTTGCAAATTTTTGTATCTGTGTTTTAGATATTATTGATGGAGTGTATAAAAAAAATACTTTATGTTTATATTTATTTTTTAGTGTAGAAAAAATACTATATATTTTTACTTTTATATCATAAAATATAATATAAGCAATAAATGCAATTGTATATGTATTGAATATTTCCTAAATGTCAATATTGATTACTAATTAATATTGGATCACGATCGTAGATGATATTGAGTATCGATATTTTTATGTATAATAGATAATATTTAAAATTATGTAATACAAAAACTAATATGTATTTTTACTTGTTATAGACGCATTTAATGCTAAACACATGAATTTTACATATATATATTGATATTGATACTACGATGTTGGTTAAGTGAAAATATTTCATTGTAATATTATCAATGAATCGTTAGTTGATGCTAAGAGATGGGGTTGGTTGCAATTTTGATGAAAATTTGGGTGCCACAAGCTTCACTACTAATATAAGTTTTAGGGGTAGTAGGTGCTATTTACTCAAAATAAAAAATAAAATTTAGGTTATATAGATAAGTAATGATAAAAATATAAAATTGAAATCACTATCTCTCCACTTAAACTATATGAACAACTGATTATAAGTAACATTGCTCAAAAAAACCATGGAAAGTTTATAAAAGAAGAGGAAATTTGGGTATTGAGAAAATGTGTTCTATTTTTTTTCTACTACTTTGAAAGAGATATACAATAGCACTAACTATAGAAGGAAAACAACATATAGAGTAAGAAAGAAATCTTGCAGCCTAATTAGTTTTAAAGGCTTTAAATAAGAAACCACCATGACGTTTTATGACAAAAAAAATGCATGCATGGTAAAAGCTGTGTAACGTTCAATATTAAAACTAATAACTTAATATCCAACAATCAATATATTACTGAATGAGATATAAACTATCAATTTTCAACATAAGAGAATGAGGGACAATATTCATCTCCAGAAAACATTAAGAAGGAATTATGGAGAAGCCTATGGAAAATGAAAGTCCCAGGCAATATCAAAATATTTGGGTAGAGAATGATTCATGGTACCTTACCCACTCAAGTTAATTTATCTAAGAAAAGGGTTAATCACCATCAAACATGTCCAAGATGTGGAGAAGAGAATGAACCTTCATTCCATGTTCTTTGGAGGTGCTCTCATGTTCAGGTTTTTTGTCACATATCTGGAATACATAGCTCAATTGATCCAGGGCTAAATAGAGATTGCAAAACTTGGTTTCACCATATCTAAAAACATTGAAAGGGAGGTCATTGGAAAGGTTCCTAATTTTATGTTGGTGGTGTTGGCATTATAGAAATCAATTTGTTTTTCAAAAAAAAAGCTCTCACTAAAAGAGGAATTAGCAACGCAAGTTTATATCAAGACATGGCATCATGCAAATGGGTGGGGTGTACACCATGGAGTGATGGAAGCCTCCTATGTGAGGTGCAACTCTCAACTATTATAATTGTTAACGTGGCTTGACTTTAGAAAGCATTGGTTGGTATGCATGTGGACCTTTGACCAAAGCAAGACACATTTGCTTTCAGTGCTTTTACATATTCCAATTTGCTTTCTTACTTTTTAGTGGAGGATGTTGGCAAGCATAATAATAATATATCATGTGCATGAGTTGTATGCCATTGTCAGCACATGAAGGAAAGTCTTATAAATAGAGCTTCAGTTTAAGCTTAACAATGAAAATCAATCCAATCCATCATCTCCTATTTTCTGTGTGATAGAGAAGAGTTGTTTGTTACTTCTAAGTTCTTCTCTTTTGTGAGTTGAGAGTGTACTTCAATGAGAAAATATTGTGAGGTATTTGGGTGTATTTGGGATTTCGGTTAGCGGAGTGTGTCCATCTTTTGTATCTCCATCATATTTCCATAGTAAAATATTTGGTTGTCGCCTTTACCCGTGGATGTAGACTTCAAGCTGAACCACGTAAATTCATAGTGTCATTTAATTTTACAATTCTGCATATTTATTTTGCCCACTCTGCTTTTCCTTTTGAGCCCACAAACAACTGGTATTAGAGCTCTTATAGAGTTCTGGGCTAATTTGTTTAAAAATATCTACTACAAAATTTGATATTCAAATTTGATGGGCGCATCGATTTTAGAATATGGAAGGTCAATATGATGACTGTTCTTGTACAGCAAGGTGTAAAAGTAGCTCTTTTGGCAAGGAAAAGAAGCCTGAGGCAATGAAGGATTCAGAATTAGAAGATGTCGAACAAAAGGCTCTTCCTACTATTCAATTATACATTAAAGGCGATGTGCTACAAGAGTTCCTTTCGAGAAAATAGTAGAATCGCTGGACCAAGTTGGAGTCATTATATATGACAAAGACGGTAGCTAACCGTCTCGGTGTTTTGCAATATCTGTACATGCTTCGTATGGAGAAAGGACATCAATCTGGTCTCACATAGTTGAGTTCATGTTATTCGTCATAGATTTAAAAAATATAGACAAGACATTTTCAAGTGAATAACAGGCCATGATGTTGCTTTGTTCCTTACCTCATTCCTACAAGCACTTTCGTGAAACACTCATATATGGTCGTGAAAGCCTCAAAATTGATGAGGTTAAATCTACCCTTTAAGTCATGACAAAATGGAGTATCACATGGAGTTGTGATGATATTGCATCTAGCCCAGTTACCGAGGGAGGTCAAAGGAGATTGGATCGAGTAGTAGCATCAAAGTCTAGACATTGTAAAAGCATGTAATACCTATACGTGTCAGGAGACAAGTTCTGGACGGCCTCAAGTCCCCAGGACCCACCGTTGGTCTGAACTTATCTAAGTCTGGATCTTACACCTCCTTGGAAGGCTATATGCTAGAGTTACATTCTTGGGATCAAAAGTCCTTGTAATTATTCCTAAAGAGAAATAAGTTGAAAAATGATTTTTAATGAATTTTATGAAATCTTTAAATGTTTCATTTTTGGACCATAAGTTTAGAAAACCGTAAGGATTTTCAGATTTGAACTAAAACCCAAAATTTGGATTTTGTTTGGTTGATATTTTGATTTTTATGATATTTTATTTGAATCCAAATAAGGGTATTTCCTTATTTACATTTATATTTTAAAGTTAATAGAGAGTAAAATAAATAAGGAGAGTAAAATAATTGAGGACTTAAAATTTTAAAGTTAATAGAGAGTAAAATAAATAAGGAGAGTAAAATAATTGAGGACTTAAAATTTGGAAATGTAGAAATGTAAATAAGTGAGTGTTGAGGCAACCCAGATACCAGGACGTCCCGAGGGTGCAGGAGAGCTATTGCTGCAAAATTTTGTAGAACGCTCATTGCAGCGAGATATATTTGCTCAGCGAGTTATTGCTCCTCAGGTTCATTGCAGCAAGATTTACTCGTTGCAAGTGAATGTGTCTGATGTCAGCACTGTGTAAAACGATGTAGTTTTGATAAATGAGCCCTTCAACCATTTTAAACACCCCTATGCTCAGGATTTTCTTCCTCAAATAGAAACCCTTCCTTTCCAAACCCTCATTCTCTCTCTCCACTTAATCCCACTCCATTCCTTTTCCTCCCAAGATCAAGGTAAGATTTTATGGGTTGTGTCATTTTTTTCCTCTCCATTTCCATGTTCTTTGGTTGGGATTGCTGTTAGCCTCCATTGTTGTTAAGTGGAGGTGCTCCCCTAATATTGTTAGAGTTATATTAGAATTATCTAGTGGATGTTAGAGATTAATCTAGAGTTATGGTTGCTCTATGGTAGTTGTTGGTGCCATCCCACTCCACGGAGCTCCTTGATATTGCCATTAATTGTTCTCCCTCCAGGTGAGTGGGTTCGAATCCTGTAGGTTTTAGGTGGATCACTATAACTATTTTTATTAGAGTGTGACATTATTGCATGATTTTGGAAATGATTTTAAAGAAATTATGAATTATTAAGGGATATGCCAAGTTTATGAAATCGTGATTTTCAACTATCATGAATTATATGACTTGAGGCTATTTTAGAAAAGATTTGAGAGTGTTGATGATTTTGCTAAGCTTATGTGATTATGATTTCAAGAGTGTCGGAGTATGCATATATGATAGTTTAAAATTAGAAAAGAACTTAGAGAGTATTTAGAGAAAAGGAATATATATAGAACAAGGTATACTTTAGTTTGTGAATAAATATATTATTTCGTCTTAGATTTATCATGTTTATGATTATGAATTCTAGTGTTTTGAGTTATGATTTTAAGTTATCAAATATATGAAAAGATATGATAGCTTAAGATATGCTTTTGAAAATGTAGTTTATGGTACCAAGAGGTATGGAATTCAGTATGATTCGTAGCAATAGTCAGATACATATTTTATGGGCTTGAAATTGGAAAGCCTACAAGTGGGTGATCCCTTGGGCACATTTTCCTAGGCACAATTATGCCAAAGTCAAATTGTTAGAATTGTTTAGTCCAGAACTCTTAGAGTGCTAATAATTTAAGGGCTCGCGTTGTAAGGGATAGAGTACCCATTTTCATTGTTATTCTTAATTATTTTTAATTCAATTATGTATGATGATAAGTATTTAGACAGCCATGGAGGCAACAGTATAAATCAACCATGGAGGCAAATAGTAGCAAAGCCATGGAGGCAAATCCAGGAAACGCCATGGTGGCAATTTTAGAAAACGGGACCTAGTCAGGTGCCCACTGCTTGTCCACAAAAGACCACGGGAATAAGGAAATTCAATGACAGTTATTATTATTATATTCATTATTGTTATCCTTATGTATGTTTATCAAGTTCAGAGCATTATTTATTACGACTTAGAGGAGCTTAGAGCTTTGTTTTACATGTTTTATATGAGATCGTTGGCAAGAGTTTTAGAATTTATTTTATTATTGTTGTTATTATGGTTATTAGTGTTATTATGACTTTTATGCATCTTGGTTATTGTCCCATGAAAGGGGTTACGAGTGAGAATTCACTCATTGAGTTTTAGATGAAACTCACCCCTCTTTTCTCCCTTTCCAGGTATAGTAGCTGTTATGGGTCATACCCAGTCATTTCTTCCCAGGAGAGAGATATATCAGTTGGTGAACTTCACATTAGAGTGAAGTGTCATTTTGTTGTTCTTAGGTTGCTCCAGTGTCATTGTGGGCATGGTCTTGGACCATATAGATGTTTTCATTTTATTTTACCATGAATTAGATTATATTGTGATTGCGTGATTATAGCTTTCATAGTTTGAAAATCTTACAAAAGAAATTCAGTATATATTGTATTATGACTATAGATTTCAGAATTGGTTATGAAACTAATTGTGACATTTTAGACTTCAAAGAGAAAATGATTTATATTTGAAAATGAATTTTATGATTTAAGTTCTATGCATATAGAGTGACTTAGCGATCACGAGGCTTACGTGTGGATGAGATTCCTCACGTGCCAATCACGATCTAGGTCAGTCGTGACAAGGCAAGTGCTAATATTGCAAGAAGGAAGGGCACTAGAAAGCAGAATGTTCAAGCCTCAAAGACAAAAAGGATAAAGATTCAAGTGATGCAACAAGTGTTGCTGAAAGTCTATAATGTTCTCGGTATCAACCAGTTCAATTGGTGATACTTGGATGCTTGATTCTGGTTGCTCCTATCACATGTGTCGGAATCGAGATTGGTTTACAACTTTCAAGTCAATAGATGGTGGTGTTGCCTTTATAGGAAATGATATGCCCTGTAAGGTCATTGGCATTGGAACAATCCGAATCAAGATACATAATGGAGTTGTGAGAACATTGACTAATGTTCGGTACATACCAGTTTTGAAGAAAAATCTTATATCCTTGGGCGTTTTCATTTTCAAAGTTATAAGTATTTTGCTAAAGGTGGAGTTTTAAAAATTTCCAAAGGTGCTCTTATTATGATAAAAGGCAAGTTGGTTAATGGTCTTTATTTACTTTAAGAAATAGTTGTTGGCCTTAGTATCATCTTCATCCGATCCTGATTCATAAACTATTTGTTTGTGGCATATGTGTCTAGGGCGTATGAGTGAAATTGGAATGTCAATTTTAAGCATGTGTGGATTACTAGGTGATCACAAAATTGGGAAGCTTGACTTTTGTGAACACTGTGTCTATGGAAAGCGACTAGAGTCAAGTTCAGGACTACTATCTATAGGACTAAGGCACAGTGGATTACATCTACTCAGACTTGTGGGACCCTGCACTTGTTCCGTCAAAAGGTGGTGCTAAATACCTATTAACATTCATTGATGATTTCTCGAGGAAGGTATGGGTTTATTTTCTGAAACACAAGAATGATGTGTTCCATACTTTCAAGAAATGGAAAGCACTTGTTGAGAACCAAACTGGTAAGAAGATCAAGTCTTGAACAGATAATGGTTTGGAGTTTTGTGGAGGTCAGTTCAATGAGTTCTGTGAAAATGAAGGCATAATAAGACATCATACTGTCCGAAAAAACTCCACAACAAAATGGAGTAGCTGAATGTATGAATAGAACTCTTTTGGAGAGGGCTCGCTGATGCTTTCTAATGCTGGTTTGTCTAAAGAATTTTGGGCTGAAGCAATCAATATGGCTTGCTATTTGGTGAATCGGCTTCTATCAACTGCAATTGATTTGAAAACCCCTATTGAGGAATGGTTTGGTGCTCTACTAATTATTCGAATATGATAATTTTCAGTTGTCCTACATATGCTCATATTGATGATGGAAAGCTTGAGCAAAGGGCACTAAAATGCATCTTTCTTGGATATCAAACTGGGATCAAAATGTATAGATTGTGGTGCACTGAACCTAAGTCATCCAAATTCATAATTAGTAGAGATATGAAGTTCAATGAATCATCCATGCTTCATTCGAAAGGAGATTGACAATGAGAAAAAGACCAAGATGCTAGCAAGCAGGTAGAGTTTGAAGCTGAACCACTAAAAAACTGAAGAAGATTTTTTCATTCTGTCCATTCAGAAGAAGAACAAGATATTATTGATGTCGTAGATGTATGACAACATATGCAGCATTATAGCCTTACTAGAGATAAAGAAAAGAGGCAAATAAAACCACCACGGAGGTATGGTCATGCAGACATAGTCTCTTTTACATTATCAGGAGATATGGAATCAAAAGATCCCTCCATGTACCATGAGGTTATCTCGAGTGAAGAGTCTGCACAATAGATTACAGTGATGAGTGAAGAAATAGAGTGTCTTCATAAGAACGGACTTGGGAGTTGGTGAAACCACCTAAAGGACTTAAAGTCGCTTGCCTAAATGGATCTTCAAGAAAAAGAAGGATCCCTGAGTTGAACCGGCTTCAAGCACGCTTAGTTGTAAAAGGTTTTAGTCAAAGAGAAGGAATAGACTTCAATGAAGTATTCTCACCTGTTGTGAGACATAGCTCCATTTAGGTATTGTTTGCCATGGTTGCACTTTGACTTAGAACTTGATAGCTCGATGTCAAGACAACTTTTCTTCATAGTGAGCTAGAAGAAGAATCTACATGCAGCAACTAGAAGGTTTCATTATTCAAGGCAATAAGGATCACATATGTCTCTTAAAGAAGTCATTATATGGCTTAAAGTAATCTCCTCACTAGTGGTATAAGAGATTTGATACTTTCATGTTAGATCATGGTTCCTGGAGGAGTGACTATGACTGTTGTGTTGACCACAAAAAGCTCTTAGATAATTCGTCTGTCTATTTGTTGCTTTATGTTGATGACATGCTCATTGTTACTAAGAGTATGTCTGAGATCAAGAAGTTGAAGGAGCAACTGAGTGATGAATTTGAAATGAAAGCTCTAAGTGCAGCTAAGAAGATTTTAGGCATGAAAATTCAGGGATCTTGAACTGGCAAATTATATTTATCTCAGAAGAAGTATATTGAAAAAGTACTTGAGCACTTTGGAATGAAAAACGCAAA